>KI920633.1:17922-30812 GCA_000473525.2 Anopheles melas | reverse complement strand
CTCTCTCTCTCTCTCTCTCTCTCTCTCCCTCTCTCTCTCTTCCATTGACGAATGTTCTCTCAATTGACTGCGTAAGCGCGTACGTTTCTCACATTGGTGCCCTGCGGTTTGCGTAGTCGCGATTCGTACGCACGCACACCTCACGCTCAGTCGCTCGCTCACTAGCACAAACGATGCGTCGCCGTCTTAACCGCGTCGTGCATATCCGCCGGGACCAAGAGTGGTAGAGCACTCGGCAAAAACTTCAAAACTCCAAAGAGAGGCGCGCGCATTGCGCTTGAGAGGGGATGAAACAGGTGCCCAAGAAAGCCGTGAGGCCTTCAGTTTTCATTACCGTCTCGCAACGAACGGTTGCTGAGTGTGCGCGCGCGTGAATCGACTGTGCGTGTAGCAAGTTTTGGGGGGAGGCAGTGCGTAGAATTGTGTACACAGGCACACAGACAGCAGGAAAAAGGGGAGCCTAACGGAGAAGGGAAGTTAGTGCAGGTTAGTGCTGCATGCCCACTTCCACCGCCGCCTGTACGGTGTAGTGCCGGAAATTGGTGCAAAATTGGATCCAGTTTCCCAAAAGATCCAGTTTTCCATTCCCCGACCCCCGGTCCCCGGTGGGGAAATTAGTGTGTTTGTGGGGTGCGTGCGCATGTGTCGGCTGAAGTGTCCCGAATTTCTTTACCGTGCGCCACACTCTTTGGAGCTGTGGCAGTGTTTCAGTGTCTGGCTCGACCCACTTGATTGATTGGTGGTGGTTGGTTGGTTTTAGTGGGTCGTTCCATATTTCTGTGTGTTTATTCCGTTTTCTCTCGTCTGTTTTTCCGTCTGCACACACACACACTCTCCTCTAACAAGGTGTGTTTGAAAAGTGCTACAGTTCGATGTTACCTGTTTGCTTGCGTTACATATATTCCAGCCGATAACTTAGAACGTCTTGTTGTGCTCAGTGTGCGAAACCCGACAAGGGGGCCACACGGACCCCTCGGTTAAGTGCGACAGGCGTACACGAATTATGCTGCGGGTCGTTGTGCAAGTGGTGCAAGTACTGGTGGTAACGTGCCCGACAGTAATAGTAACATGTGTACCGCAAAGGAAGCGCTCTATCTCGAGCACCACCACCTGCTAAGAGTCGACACGATGGGACGCCTGGTGACGACTGCCGGGGGCAAAAAGTCGGTCCCGGCCAAACTGCAGCATCAGCTGACCACGATCGCATCGTCATCGCCACCACCATCCACCCGCACGGAGCTCGTTGGACACAACGAGCTCGGCGTGAAGAACGGGCACCGGTCGGCGGACCTGGCCGGCAGCATCGCGGCCAGGACCCGGCTGCAGGATGCGCTGCTGCTGGAGGAGGAGCTCAAGCGTAGCAACCGTTTCTGCGAGCAGCAGAACCGCTTGAACAAGCTCAAATCAACGAACGGCACTGACTTTGACCTCTGCCGCAATGGGCCCGAGTATCTGGTGGTGCAGAAACCGGCCGCCCCGACGACGGCACACCTCTGGAGCTCGCTCAAGGTTCCGAAGAAGTTGAAAGGTAATGACAATCAACATCCCTCCTCTCGTCGGCGGAGAGAGCGTACGTTTGAGCTGTAATTATTTGCCTTTTGCGGGAAAGTTGGTCATTATGGTAGGTCGGGCTGAGAGCAGAAGAAGAGCCTCCAATGCTTTGGGCTTTGGGAGGAAGGAAGGCACACTGTCATTTGAATGATTCAATCGACGATTCCGCCGCTGTGAATCGATAAAATGGTTGGGAGCTCCAAGGTTGGGAACGTTCCCTGAGGTTCACGACGACGCGTGGTGTACCATTGACGTTGATCATTAAAACCCAGACGACGAGCATGCTCTCGAGTAAAAAGGGATTGCACGAATGGAGAAACCATTGAAAGGTACGATTATGGTTGTATAGTTGCTTGTCGCACTCAATTGTTCGGTACTTGATGTAATCGTTAACGTGAATCGGGTGGTTGGGACACAAAAAGACAAAATGGCCTTCTGAATGTCGGATTTTAATGATACGATGTTGTTGTTTCTTCTGCTTACGTTAGGAAACCCGAAATTTACCTTTAAAATTGAAATATTCGACGTTGCGTTGCGTTGCGTTAAAGTATATCAATAATTTGAGCTCTGTCTATCTGTTTATCCAACAGAGTATTTTTGTATTAAATGTAAGAGCGTTAGCAAACAAACAACGACCGATTTGTTTGAGCTTACCGAACCGCATCAACCGAGCACATTCAAATTCGGCATTTGCTACCTTGCAACTTTGTTTGCAACATTAGGCACATCTTTTGCGTATACGTTTCGCCACCGCTCACTTCCACTCCCCCATCGCCCAGAAGGGGGTTGAGCATTGAAATTTGCCGTTTGCAAAATTACGCGATCTCTCGCGACCGCTGGGAGTACCGCCCCCGACCCCGATAAATTAATTATTCCTCACGGAAACTCGATTAATTGCAGTTCATTGGCGGCATCGCTCGCAAAGGCTGGTGCACCCACCCACCGTGTTGTGTGTGTGTTTGGTATTTCACGCTCTATTAGACAGCCTACCAGCCAATCCGTTCAGGGGTGCATCATTTTTAATGATTGGTGTGTGTGTTTAAGCAAAAGCTTGATGTTGTTTCAAACACGATCGGTAGTAAAGAGGGAATTCGCTACGCATCGTGACCATGGGTGGTCATTTGAATGGGGCAAACAATGCGGTTCGATATGTGTTCTACTTAGAAGCGATGGTAATGGTGGTGAAAGTGGTCCAACTTTGTTTTCAGGGTGATCTTTCTTATTTAAGCATGTTCCTAGAAATTCATCAAATCCCGTGAGACGAATAGTTTAGGGAGAGACTGATGGTCGCCGACAGACCTTTGGTACAACCTTGTCTGATGTGATCAGTGAGAGGCCCGTGGCGATGTCCCCGGTACACACGTGAGCGAATGTGGGCGAAGGTAACGGCAGCACCATGAGACGTTTGCGGAAAAGACCTCGTCAGTTCAGATTTAGAGGGCGTATTGTCGAGGGACCTATTAACGGAATGCTTTGTATGTAGCATTAAATATCTTGAAGATTTGTAATATCGGGTTTGTTGTAGCACTGCAGTTAGGTGATCAGAAGAGAAGTAATGTATTTTATATTCGTACTTTGCTAAAAATGTTATACAAAGACAGAATATCAAAGCTTGGCTGTACCATTCTATTCTATTTTACATATTGCGTTACAACAGTGGTCCTAATAATGTGACTTTCGGTTGATTTTTAATGTTGCCTTGTACCATCATTTCTCTGGGATATCCATTGAAGTCAATTTTTAATGTTCAATATTGTTTATCAGATATTCAACTCAACTCTTTGGTCTATATTTTCCCATTCAGTATACCTAATTATGACAAGCGAATAAGATAGTAGTGATTTAATGTAATCAAAATGATAAAAAGGTGTCTAAAATGGCTTTATTATAAATATGGTTTTAAAGCCCTGAATCAGCTCTGTAATCTAGAATCAATATTTAATTGCAATAAGCCAGTCTATACGATTAGATAAAAATAATAAACAATTAACGAAAACACTGAATCTGTAGTATTTTCCCTGAGCATTTGGTGAATGCGTAATAAAGCAAGAGATATTTGAATGCAATGATACTTTACATATTTTACTCAAAATATTGTCCTTCTAGAGTCCAACAATTTCTAAAATGTATCACACCGTATAGAGTCACCCTGTACCCCAGCGACAAGTTGTCGTCGATTCCACACCCACAGCTTCTTGCATCAATATTCTCGGCATTCTTTTTTTTTCTCGAATTTTCCACCGCTCCGTTTTATTTCGGAAAACTATCAAAACACGGAGAAACACTCATCCTCTCTCTTGCTCTCACAACAAAAACACGGAGAGAGCGGCAAGGAAGCGGCAAATGCGACGATGATGACTCATCGCTGCCGGGAAGAAGGGTGCCTCCTTGCGTGCACAGATTTCCATCACAAAACGCAGGGTTCGTCTTCTCGGCTCGATTCGATAGAGCGCCCTTGCACATGTTGTATCCTTCTCTCCCGCCACCCCTTCCCCCCTTCCCTTTTAGCCATACGAATTTGTTTCCATTCGGTCGGTGCTCTCTCTCTTCCCAAGTGCTGGTGCGCGCGCACACAATTGCCACCGTATTTTCGGTCGCTTTTGCCACCCCTTTTTGCGTTCGCCAAATTTCCACTTGCAACTCCAACCACCCTGGCTGGCTGGTCCAAAAGTGAAGGGTTCTTTCTGTCACAGTGGGCAGTGTTTTCCTCCCTGCTTGGGTTGCTGTGTTTCCCCTGCCCTACCCCAAAGGGAAAGAGAGTGCTTGGATGCATTCACGTCTGAAGCGCTGGTGTGTTTGTGTGGTGTTTGTGAACTGTATGGAAAGGAAAGCCGGGAGGCTCTTCTTCGTCCTATTTTCCACCAGAAGGAACGTGTTTGGGGAGGCCAACACACGGTCGAGGGCGCCTATGGAAACCGGGGCTAGTCACAAACACTACTACAGCAGCAGCAGCAGCAGCAAACACGTCTCCGGCTGTGTGCAACAAGAGCGCGTAGCCTCACACAATCAAACCTACCGCTTTGGTGGTGTGGTGTGCCGACTGTACACCATTGCCTACTCCGTTGCGGATGTGTCACTGCTGTCAAAATCCAACGTACGGTGTCCTTTTTCCTTCTGTGCAATGGTGGACTGACTTTTGTTTTTTTTTGCACACGAAGACGCGTTCCGTTCGTTTCGCGGTGTCTGTGCAATCGTGCAAGAGTTGCTTCCTGAACGTTTCGTGTTGCAAAAAAGCATTCTTTAGTTCAACAATCGAGTAAAGAGGATATTGGTGTTTGCCCGGTGGTTTTGCAGGAAAATGGTGCACGTGATACGCACCCTTGCCAGCTGATTCGGTTGAAAATCGCAAATCGATTTCGGTGCACCAATTTCACGGCAGCGAAATTGAGCGAATTTTTCGACGGACTTTGCGTGATTTGTGACCCATTTTGTTGAAGTTTGTGTGTCTCGCCACATTACCACGTTCCTGCCTTTTTTTGTAATTGGCGTTAAACAAGTGTATCGTTTTATTAGCCACTGCAAAACGGCCGCCGCCGGCAGGCAGAGCAGTAAAGTGCATTGACGTTCTTTTGCTGACCCTCTGCGTCGGTTGTCTCCGGCCGTCGGAACGCGTCAGACAATTAAAACCCGGGTCGATTGCAGTGGCTCCAGCATAGGGAAAGATTGTGATCTTTTCCTTTGCTTTTTGAGGCGTGCAGACAAAAAAAAGGTCGAAAAACACGACTCCCGGCCAGTGGCAGATCGCGTGCAAATTGGAAGTGAACCGTGCAGTGGTGGTGAAGCAGCCGTCTCGCCGCCGTAATGAATTCATTAATCTATCTCATTCCGTGGAAGAAAGCCAAACGAAATCTTGCGAAAAGTAGGTACAACCCAGGGGGAAAAGGGGAAGTGATGGAGAGATGTGTGTGTGTGTGTGTGTTTTTTTTTTATTGTGACTGTGCGCTGATGATGCGTAAGTGCATCTTTGCGTGTATGCCCTGCCTCGCACGGAGGGTGTCTGTTTGTTTAATTTCACTTTTGCGGTTTTTTAATGAACACTGAAGAAGGGTGAAGAAGCAATGTGAGGGCTTTCCGTTTGTTAATAATCATTATATGCTACATGAGTTAAATTCGAAGCGAAGTGAAAAGCCACGAAAAAAAAGGGAATTACGAACGTAGGTTTATGCGCCGATGCTGTGAATTTGCCCTTTCATAATGCAGTTGCATTCGGGTGTGTAACATTACCCAAAAACGAAAAAGCAAACGCGTTAGTCTCTGATGAGATAAGGCGATAAAAACAACACAGATGAAGCGTCTCATTGCATAAAAATTAATTACAAAGGGCATAGCGTGTTGAAAACTGAAAACTGAAACCCGGCCAGGGAGAGAGAGCGCTTTTGGATGCAAACATTCTGATCATGTGAAAACTTACACCGTTTCGCATGGCAAAAAAAAACGAATAGAAGCCTTGTAATAAAATTGGCCACATTCTCTCATACATTCATTATTACATCTCGCCAAAGGCACAACTTGGCGTCCGCCACTCCGTCATAAAAGAACGGCCTGAATGAATGAAATTGGAACACAAAAGAGGGAACTATGGTGGTGCATTGGAGAAGGGGATTTCGCTGTCGATCGAATTTCCACCCCGTTGGACTGTAATGTGGGCCTCGGATCGATTGCCCTAAATGAGTTGAGTAAAAGGCAGGCACAGGTGTATGTGTGTACATGGTTGGGTCTTTTCTTTTGGCAAAACTATGTTGCGGTTTCGCCGAAAAAGCGGGCCACTATTGTAGGAGAAAAGCCTTCTAGGCGTGGATTCAATTTGGGTTACCCGCGTATTGTCCCCATGCGGTTAATTAAACGTATTAGAGCGACTTTTTCTTACACTTTTTTGGACTTTATTTTGAAACAACTACTTACTAACAAATATATTTTCCTTTTTCTGTAATTGCAGGTAAGCTTGCGGCCCATCTTCTGAAAGATAAGGAAGCCAACAAGGAAAACAGCATCAATGGAGGTATTTTATTACATTTCCCTATTTCGCTCCCAAGGTCAACAGATGCAATTTCAATGTCCTGTTCACTATCTCCGTTGGACGTTCTAACGGTTGTGTTACCACACAATGCGAATGATATCATATCTATTAGTTAAGTAGAACTGCATCGTTGCAACGCTGCAAGAGTTTAGAATAAATAGAAAAAAAAGCGAACAGCAGAAAATGGCATCACACAGCAGCAGCAGCAGCATCATTCCGGCGGTGGTGGCGTCTGCGCAGATGCGCCACGGCCATCAGCATCGGCGGCGGTGGTGGCATAATTCTGCCGGGTCGGACTGTCGCGACCGGTACCGCCGACACCAGCCCACCATCTCGCCGTCCGCACTGCTGTTGGGTGTCTGCTGCCTCCAGCTGCTGCTGCTGCTAAACGAGACGGCAGCCAGCCGGTGGGGCCTAGAGGGCGCGGGTTTCGGACGCCAACGAATGGCATTGGTTTGGGATTTTGTTTTTTGCTGCTGCTCTTACTTTCCAATATGTCCGTTTCTCTCCGACAGACTGGCAAGTGTTGTTGTTTTCGGTCCAAGGTGGAGCGTAGAAACGGCATTGCGTACTATTACACCCGATCGATCTTGCAGATGAGTTTCGTATGGTGCCGTCATCATGTATGTTGCCGATCTTTATCTCGCTATGCCGTCTTTACCTCTACAAGCACACTGCAGCTAAGTGGCCTAACGCACTGGAACCTGTTGGATGTTGAGCAAGTTTTTCGGAAGCAAATCTGTTTGATCTTTAGTTATTCTGATGCAGATGCTCTGAAGCTTCAAATGTGTACCTCGTTTGGTAAGAATTTGGACCTAAAATTGGTTGAAGATGATTTGATGGATTCAACTTCCTCCGGTGGTAGTAAATATTCAAAACTTCACATCTATCCAAACAAAAGCATCAATGTGCTAGGCTTTCGTCATCATCCAAACATCCATCGATGATGGCTGAAAGTTGGTGAAGATCCAACGCCTAAGCGAGACCAGTGTGGAAACTAGAGTTTCAGTATAAATTTCACTAGTGGCCCTCCGTCGACGATTATTCAATCTCGTGTCGTGTGGCTACCATATGGAGATCCGATTGCTTGTCAGTAGAATCGTAGGATCCAATTCCAACGTATCATTAAAAGAGTAGCGAATAGGCAACAAGTGGTTCCAAAACGGGGATAGTGAGATAGTTGAGATGGCATATTAGCTCATGTTTTTTTATGACCTTGAGCAAATGGTGAACCCAACGAAGCTTTGTTTGAGTAACACGCTCGCTGACAGATTTAGTTATTTCAGGAACAGTTCCGTGTGAATTTGTCTAAATTGTGTACTTAAGCAGCATGTGCACGAAAGAGGTCAGGCAGGGCGTTCTCTATGCAGATGATTTACATCATTCCCTTGGGTGAGACGTTTTTATTCCTCTCTCCCTTGAGGGAGAATAAATAATCAGACGAAACATTGTAGGCGTATCGTTTTCCATCAATTAAAACAAAACACGACAAGAGTATCGTTTTAACATCGCCACTGCACTGTTCATATCGGTTAACTTGTCGCGAGACACTACCAATTTAATGGTAGTCGTGCCCTACGCGTCTGACACCTCCCCTTCTATTGGGAGCTATAAAGCGTCAGAGTTTATTTATATTTAGATTCACCCGTTTTTGGCTTTCTCTGGTTCACTCTCTCTCTTGTTTTGCTGCACTCCATACGATTCCCAGTTTCTTTGCAAACCTCTGGGGAAGTCTGGGAGCTGCATGCAGAGCTAAGTGAGGCAACCACTGGCGCGGACGCATCAATTCCCGGCTGTGAACGCTGCGCATGACTCACGGACACAGCAGCAGCGGATGCGAACGCGCGCGCAATCCTTTTTCACTCAGCTCGATATGTCTCTCCGAAGCGATCGTTATGTCCCATGTCCAATGCAAACGGTTATTCTATTCGGACTGGGTGAGAAAAACCTTCCTTCTCATGCTCATGCGATCTAGAGAGGACAGTTTATTATAATTATGAGTGAACTCCCAGTGAGCGGGAATACGAAATGCGCAAGCTGAGATCTATTGCGCCCCCAGCTGGCCCATAGTGACGGCGATGATGACGAGCACTGCCGGTGAAATGTTTCAGTTTCACATTTGCGTACGAGACGGTCGGGTCCTCTACAAAGTACCCGCGTACTGGGTGCTCCTCAAGACGACCAGATTTTCGCGATTTTCCAACGTGTGTTGTCGCGTGCGGTGGCGCCTTCGACTCGTGTTTTGCGCAAAAAAAAAGATCGTTCGCGGGTGCGTGAACTTGACATCGGTTGACAGATCGGTTGGTAGTAAAGAGGCGCGTGTTGTTTACATTTTAAACGCTGCTTGTCCGTCGCGCACACTACTTCCCCGCGCAAACTGGGAGCCGGATCTAATTTATTTCGGCACTCCCGAGACATTAATGGATGTGCAAGTGAAGTTTGTTGTTGGAACGAATTAAGTGATTCATACGTCTAAACGGGGTACGGAGAGATTGAAAGGTATTTTTAATGTATGGCCAAGTGTTTGTTTTCTTTATTGTCAGTTTGACTGTGTTGGTGCTAGAAGAGGTTGGTGCTAGAAGAGTGTAAGGATATTGTTCGAATAAACACAAGCTACTACTACCAGTCGGCATCCGTTGTGGTGATGTAAGTTTGAGTTATATTCCATTTTCTATAGGTTTTGAGCTGTTTGAGCAAAGTAAGTTGTTTGTTATGTTTCGTTATATAAGTAACTAGAATTATCTGAAATTTATCTATTACAAATATTTTCTAAAATTAATCAATTATTTAAAAAAATTAACAATCAATTTATAAACCAGTATGATGAGTTTTCATCCTTTCTTAATTCCATTAAGATCTGATTCTTCCGTTAAGATGTCTTGCTCGTGATGTTTTCACCTCACCTTGAGATGAATAAAAACTGTATAGAAACTGCGCAATATATGGTAGCAGCTGACTGAACTACGCGCTTGCGTTTTTTTGTAAAAGCCGCCATACGATCAAGCGATGAAAAACTGAATGCGATTTTTCATGCGATTTTTCACCATGCACGAGAGCTCTTTGACAAAAAACTCGTACTCGTGTGCTTGTTTGCCTTTGTGGCGTATATTTTCTCTGAGTAAAAGTATAATACCCTCGCAAACATTGGAAAAAGACTTGATTTGTAGCACTGTCGTTGAGACGTAGTGATGGTAAAACACACAAACCAAAATCATTCTTTAACGGTTCTTTTCCGAACATTGACTTTAACATACATCCGAGAACCGCAACCAATAATGAGGTGATTCTTTGGTTCCCGAACATGTACATGCCAAAGTGAATTACAGCGTTACACAAACCAGACGCCGCGATGAGCAATGCCGCTTGAGATTCATGTTATTCACTCATCATACTGATCGTGTACTCGTGGTGGAATAATGTTTTAATTCTATTCATTTCCCTTTGCAACAGCCGCAACCATAGGACCACATTACTCATTTCTGACAGCGCAAAACTCAATGATTTCTACCGAGCCAGTCCGTTGTCCGTTGTTGCATAAAGAAAAGGGGCTTTCGCATAAACTGTTTGGGAGCTCAGTTTCGGTGAGAACAAAGCCAACACTAAACGACTGCAATAACGATTGCAATTCCAACACTAAACTGTTCGTTCTAAATTGAAGCCAAGCATCGGCGTGAAATGCAATAACACTCCTTGCGCTATCCTGTCGAGAGCTAATTTGAAATATTTGGAGTCATGTGCTGATATTTTTGCATACCCCATCGACCGACAGCCATATCAAACGAACTGCCCGGGGGTATGGTTGTATCCGCAGTGGAAATGAGGGAAAATACAGTGCTCGACCTCGAGATAGGACTTCCACTTGAAAGCAACCGCATTGAAGTAGGCGACGCTACTGGGCGAGCAAAAAACGGAAACGATAGCTTGTTGAATTAATTAGTGCCGGCGTGGCGCTGGACGGGCCCGGCCCCGGACCTGGTCAAGTAGCCGGCATGATTGGTGAGGTCAGCTCATCAGCAGGACAGGCTTGGCGCGGTGGATTATCGCATTTGCTGTGAATTTATCGTACTCACGCACACGCCTATCCTGCGGGCGGGAGTCCATTTGGAGTAGGAGATAAGGATGAGACGAGAGGCTTACGGTTTGCGGCGAGCTTCACGATCTCAATAGTATATGAATTTGCGTTCTGCTGAAATGGAGTATAGTTAGTCGGGGAGTAAGATTTATTCACTTTCGACAGTTGACTGCTGTGAGCCCACTACATTTGCTTGGATCTGTTGGAGTTAGATCATTATTTGTGTGAAAAGGTTCCACGTCAGGGGCAGATTTGAGAGAGTTGAGAGGTGAGTTGAGGAGATGGAAACGTTTGATCTTTGCTTAGGTACGCTGTTGGTGATAGTGATGGTGATATTAGAAAATGGATGAATGCTGCTTAACGTCAACGAATGTAACAAATACTCAGAAATAGTTTGGAGTATAAAGGAACAGTTTTTGATCAGGTTATTGCGACTTTTTTGGAATATTTGAGGTACGACAGGTACAAGACATCTTTGGCTTCAGGGTACTTTCCTTCCCAATACATGAGATGTGTACCTCAAACATTCCTATGCTTATATACCTTTGGCAATTGTTTCAGATCTGTACCTATAAAAGGTGCATCCTGCTCTTGAGTTATTTATCCTTCTTAGTTCCCTTTGTGACAAGGTTCATTAATTTCGTAGGTAGTTTTTTTTTATTTTAGCATTAGTTTCGTTTTTAACATTATTTATCTCATTTTAATATGCAAACTTTCAATTTATATTAAGTCAAGAGTATGATGACCATGATTGTATTGATTTGGACGAAGCTAAATAATATATAATTTGATGTATGGCATATGCCCATCTTTACAAATTCAACAGCTTAAGTTTCTGCATCAGGTTCTTCTCACAATCCTATTTCTATTGCTACCGCAAATCGAAAGTTTGCAAAATTTTCCCTCCACAATGCACCCCAAAAGGTAGAGAAAGTGAGTTTGGAGATGAAATAAAAAAATAATCAAATACCGCAAAAAAGATCCTCACGACGTTTCACTCTCCATTGATTGATCTCAATAAATCACGCGCCAAAAGCGAGGGGAGGCAGGGATAGGCTTGGAATTGGACATATTGGACTCTGGCATTTGATTTTTCTTCACGCAATCATATCGCGGCAAACACAAAAAATGGCAAACATGCGCTCAAACAGCTTCGCAATTGCGAGGTGCGATGAGTACCAGTACGAGGGTAGGAAGGAAGTAGCCAGTAGACATAAAAAAGTATAAATCATAGGAATGAGAAGCAACAAGCGGTAAATTATTGTAGATGTGTTTGAGTGTGTGCGTGTATTATTTTTTTTTTGCTGTTCCTAAACCTCACGGATGGGGAACCGTGCTAAAACATTTAATTAAAATCAGCCACCCATCATCGATCCGCACATCGTATCGGCTTGTCAGATACGGTACGGTGATTGTGTGTTGGATTGGTGAAACTTGGACTCTAACAACAAGGGCAAACAATCTTTCCGTGCGTACAATCAGGCATAAGAACTGTAGAGCGAGAGTAAAGAGATTCAGTTTAATCCGGTAGCTTTGTGTGTGGATTTAATTTGGTGGAATGCGTTGCTTCCGAATCACTGCAACCTTTGACTTCACATCAAAAACCAGCAAGAACACCGATTCATGCTTTGATCCCTCGCAGTGTGAGCGCATTGAAATAACCCCAGGCCGGTAATATTGAGCAAACTGGGAGTTCGGGGGAGTTGCTTTGGATATTTGTTGTTTGGACGGAAGTTTTATGGGTACAACACCTCCATCCGTCGATCACTGCCGATACACGCAGTGATGCAATCGGAAAACCCACTGCGCGCGATGCGCATTCCAATCTCGCGACGTCTTAAAAGAAAGCGTCTCACGTTGTCGAGAATGAAGGGATAGCTGTGGGTGAGAGTAGCTACTGGCGCTACCAGAGCTGCATCAACCACACACACACACACACACTGCACTACCATTGCAGTTGGAGTTTGAGCTGCAAGCAATAAAATACGATTGCAACAAACTAACACAAAATGAACCCGTCCGAATTCTCTGGGCCACCATACCACATGTCGCCCGCCCAGGCACAACTTCCGACAGTAGACGGACCGACCGTGATGGTCGTTCAATCTTGACCGGTTGTGTTTCTGCCTCGACACTTCCCAGAGACCCGTGTGCCGGATGTATGTGGGTATGAGAGGTTCATGAAAAAAGGGGTGTTATTTTTGGCCGTTCTATTCATCTTTTTGTGTTTTTGAGTTGCTCGACTGCTGT
>KI920633.1:0-15713 GCA_000473525.2 Anopheles melas | reverse complement strand
ACACCTCCATCCGTCGATCACTGCCGATACACGCAGTGATGCAATCGGAAAACCCACTGCGCGCGATGCGCATTCCAATCTCGCGACGTCTTAAAAGAAAGCGTCTCACGTTGTCGAGAATGAAGGGATAGCTGTGGGTGAGAGTAGCTACTGGCGCTACCAGAGCTGCATCAACCACACACACACACACACTGCACTACCATTGCAGTTGGAGTTTGAGCTGCAAGCAATAAAATACGATTGCAACAAACTAACACAAAATGAACCCGTCCGAATTCTCTGGGCCACCATACCACATGTCGCCCGCCCAGGCACAACTTCCGACAGTAGACGGACCGACCGTGATGGTCGTTCAATCTTGACCGGTTGTGTTTCTGCCTCGACACTTCCCAGAGACCCGTGTGCCGGATGTATGTGGGTATGAGAGGTTCATGAAAAAAGGGGTGTTATTTTTGGCCGTTCTATTCATCTTTTTGTGTTTTTGAGTTGCTCGACTGCTGTATGCTGAATATTATTAGCGCCTCTCGTGCAAAAGAAACGGATGGGCGCCTTGGTAACACTACCCCGCTGCAAGGATGCACATTTGGTCCAGTTTCCGAGGGGTTCCGGTGTAATGGCGTGCACCTTGCTCGGTTAGAAAAACATCCCTTTCTCTGGTGTGTTTCGGACATGGCATGGAGCGTTTTTTTGCCCTCTCCTGCAACTTGTTGCATTGTTTTTTTGTTATTTTAGACTGTTTTCCTACGTCATTATTGTAAGAACTAGTGTAACGGGGATGTGTGCATCTTTGTAATGATGCTGTCTGCTGTCTCTCGTACCCGTCGCCCAGTATCACCTCATCGTGCGCCTCGGAGATGAGCTGTTCTTTAAAACAACAGTACACTTCCTGCCGCAACGGATTTCGATGCGTACCCGACGGGATCTCTGCCTTCCTGGGTGCTGGTTACAGATATATCCGGCTTTTGGAGTACCGCGAACCTACTTACTCTTCTTACCCGTTCCACAGCGAACAGCGAACACATTAAGCCGTTGCCCTACCCTGTGTCTCACTTGGAAACATTGGAAAATGGTTTCAAATTTCTCCGGTACTAAAACACCGGTGCTCCGCATCGGAAGCAATCAGTGTGCGTGGTAATTGATGTGAGGCAAAATAAAAATCATGTCTCCCCGTCTGGTGGGACACACACCGATGGGGAAATGAGACACCTTTCGAAAACAGAAGCGCAACAAACGACAATATCAACAACACTTACACCGTGGTTCCGTTCAGTTGGTGGCACTCGGGGCCTGGGACAGAGGCTCCAAACGCGCGCCGTGGCAATGGCTGGAAGAAACGGAAGAGATGGTAATTAACTGTGGAAAGAAGCGTAGCGTTTTTGGAGCTATTTGGGATAAGGGATACTCCTCTTGTTTTTTCTTCTACTCCACCGTTACTAAATACGGGCTTGGAGAGGGAATCGTGTTGGTGATTGGTTGCGCGTTTCATAAGAGACAGGAGGGACCGGCCACCCAGGACCGAAAAGGCAAGAAGGCAAGTCATTCGACTGCGTTACATGACACAACGCGGTAAACGCGAAGGTAAATTTGAAGTTGGCGTTCCGTTCCCTGGAGATCTCCAGACCCCACAACAATTAACGGAGCACTTCGTGATGGGGAAGACAGACATGACGACAGAGACAACAACAACAACAACAGCGCTCCGCCACCGCCCGTTGTCATTGTTTCATCACTGCGTGCGGAACTAGCGTAGTAAAGATGTCGTTGGACCTGTACGGAACCGCGAGCACTGTTGAGTGGTGTTTGAGTGATGGCTAACTTTCGGTTTCACGGCGTAACCGAAACTAATTGCCATCGTTGTCGTTGTCGCGACTTCCTGCAACGCTTGTCCAACGGCGGTGGTGCCGTTTGGGCAGGAAGCAGCCGAATGATTGATTGAAATGGGGAGTTTGAAGGGGGTGCAAAACTCGCCCAGAGCGTGGAAACGGTGAGCCACTGTTGGGACAGGTAGCTGCACCGTGGATGAAGTTAAACATCCATTTAGTTTTCCCCGTTGCGGTGGGTGTCTTACTTACAGTTGCATCAGAGGTGCTTAACATTAACATGCTAAGTAAGTGTTGATATGATGCTTCATTTATCAAGCTAGAGTAATGGAAATGATAAGTGGAATGCACCCGTAGCAATGCAGCATAATAGAAGTATAGAAGGTCCCATCAAAATGAATTCAATAATTTTAATACACTTCTTACGATGAAAAAGACTGCGAAGGATAGCGCTTGTGATTATAGGAAAAGTTCACAGTTCAATAAACACATCGTAGGTTGTGCGTGTGGAATTGCAAAGATCCGGTTTCTTCAAAAACAAATTACCATACGCTACCAATAGGATATTCGACCTTTCTTAACGATGGGTTGCTGGTTAGGATAAAAATAAATCACTCAAAAGCATTACGCTCGAATTTTCTTTAAACCACTTCTCCAAACTGCTGCCCCAAAACACACACACAAAAACACAGTTTGGCCTTCCCAGTCCATTGAATATGCGCTCCCTATTAATGGATTTTGATCTGATCCTTCTGTGTCTGTTCAACTTCCGCTTGAGCCGCATCCAAATAATGTGCGTGACCGTCTTCAGGTCGCTACGGCCATCGTGCAATTGAGCTGAGAGTTTGACGTCATCAGTGTCAGTGCGCGGTCGTTTAATATAGATTACATGTCCCAGTGTATGCTTTACTGGCTGTATGACTTACAGCTTCCCTTAATAAACCATGGACATCAAGTTCCTTTGCTCGCTTTCTACCTCGCTGGATTTCTCGATCTCTCTTTCTCTATCAACAACGTCTTGTTTGGCTGGAATATTCTTGTCGGCATTTTGCCAAAAACTATCCATCGTTATGGACTTGGAATTCGGTAATGAGTCTACCGCGATATCTCTAGTTCAAGGTTGCAGCTGCAGCTGGTTTTCATTTCCAATAATGTTCCACCGGACGGTATAGTCAATTTTTAAACCACATTTTTGGATCTATAGTGTCCATTAAAGCGAGCAAACAACTCCTACACCGACGCACATCATTTATCAATCGTGAATAGCGCGACTTGACGCATTCGTCGACGGTACTCCCTTTCTCCGCTCACGCACAAACCCATCGCACATGATGTTCGGAGAGGCCCCTCAAAACATTAATGTTGCGTGATGACGCCATCGCGAGTTATGAACAACGACGACTCCGGTGGTCAATCGTGCGTTCCGTGTTCGGTTTCGTAGCCGCACTTGCCGGCTGGTGGTCATCCCCGGACTGAAAGCATGCTTCAGTGCCCACGGGCTATTTCTCGTGTTGTGGCCACTCGCCGTACGCTGAACAGTGTTTGCCTAATGCCCCCCCCCCCCCCCCGCGGCCAGAGACTGGCGGAGCATACTTTTGTGTTTTCTTTAGAGTGAACACGAACGTATGAAGTCACACCACTGCGCGGTACTTGGGACGTCCAAAATTGCGCCCAGCAGCGTACATTGTGTGGGTGCGGCAGAGGTTGTAAAGAGTTCAAGTTGATGAAGGTAGGTAAGGGGCAGACGTAGGTTTGACCAGTGGATTCCTTGTGCTCAAGATCTAGCTCGCACTTCTCAGTGTGCCGATGAATTGGTATGCACCATGGAAAGTGTCTAACTAATGCTAGCAAAGAGAACGAGGTTAAGAGAGCAACTCCTCCAGTATGTTAACAAGGATCTTGTTCACGCCTCTGGACGCTCTGGTTGATGCGTTTAAAGTGTTATGAAGAAGCAGTTTTTGATGAATAACGACCAAATCACAGCTTGTTGGTGACGGCTGCCGGTGTTGGTGTTGGAGATGGGTAGCGAATCACTAGAGCCCGCAAAGCATAATTGAATGAACAAATTACATCAATTGGTCGTCGCTGGAACGCTAGAAGCGCTACTCGGTGTGTTGGATGCGCCATTTGTTTCACTTTATCTTACGCACCTTCTATGCCGCATATTATTGTGCAGCAAGTAGTGCTCTTATTACGGTGAAGGTCTTTGCCTTCCATTAAGATGCACTTTCTTTAGTTAGTTTATGTGAAGAGGTGGCAGTTTTCTGGCGCCCGCGACCATTGAAGCTAGTTGGAGATACTTTAACACAGACCGTGGCCCTTGTCTCTAATTAGCCTATTGAGGCGCTGTAATGATAGGTCGTGGGGCCACCGTAAAGTAGCGGAATGGTGGGTGTCTGGGGCCTTGTTTAATTGAGTTTTCCTGACTGAGCTGGTGCCTCAAAGACCACTTTGCAACTGGCAGTGAAATGAGGACATCAGACTTCAATGAGCGCGCTTTCATCAGACACATTTAATGGAAAAAAAAGTTATTTACCGAAGATTGTGTCCTCGTTTTACCAATAGAATGTAGCCGCTTCTTTAGAAAGTTCGTCCATCCCCACCGTTTTAGGCCAATTGGGTGTCTATCAAGATGTGATCTAATGTTACTCTTTACCGCCCACAATAATTCCATACACACTGTAGGACTACCATCACGTTTCATATGAGCTTCTGTGAGGAGGAGGATCGACCCCAGGGGCGCCGCTACTCGATTTAGCAATGTTCCGCTACCGCACGGAAAGCATCACAGCATGGTCAGAGTTTAGGTCAAGTGGAATCAAGCCATGCCAATCGACACCGATCGCACTAGACCGAGCTACCGTGCAGGCGGCTGTCATTAGCATGGACGTCGCATAAGCATCATAAAGCCATATGTGTGTCAGCAGTTGAATTTGATCGGCTACTGGCTCATAGATCTGTTGCAAACTTCCTGTTGAAATGGGCCCAGTAAAAAAAAGAAGAGAGTAACAGAAGAGTGCACTATACCAGAGACAGGTCCCAATAATCCACGCTTCACTGGCTGCTCACAAAGCACACGGCACTGGGTGGTGAGGTAGGAAGGTGCGCACTGCAGCATGAATTTTTAATTCCTATGCTCATTTACATTACATGTGCGTCCACAGGCCAGCAAACACGCACAGCAAGACAGCAACCACGGTCGATTGGTTGGATTGATTTTGCACCGGCCAAACAGTCGGGCCACCGAAAAAGGGCCTCCAGGAGGGGGTCCGAGTATGGTTCGATGGGTGGATTTGCACTGGCTAGCTGGCCATCTAGTTCCTGTCACGATCATGGTTTCCCTTTCCACCCGTGTTCGGTTTCACACCTAGCTATTATTTATTACTGCGTGATGTTGTTGTTTCCGGTGTGAAGAAAAATAGCAATAAATTGAATGATCACTCGCTCACTCACGTGCGTAAATCGATTTTAATTACTGTTTTAATGCGAAAGCTGCTGATAATTAACATAACATTTGCATTTGCGGCTGTTTAGATTGCATTGAGTCAATCAAACCATATTTTTCCTCAAAAGTACACCCTGCAAACCATACCATTTCTTCTCGTTCCAAACCTCCCCAAACAAGGGCAACTAGTGTATGTCGGCATATTGCATGATCGATTCATTATCGCGATCATGTTTCATAGCTCACCGAGTGGCGGCGTTGTGTTGTTGCTTGCCCGACAACTCAAGAATTTATAACCCATTCAATAAACTTAAAGCGTGTAATACGCACCCTTGGTGAAACGTATTTGCATTACACGCTGCTGGACCCAAGTGCACACCCCAAAAAGGCTACTGTTTGGATAAACATTGAGCGTCTTAAATTTCGCTCGTAACCTCTTATCCTGCTCGATCTTGTCTGTGAGTCGTTGGTCGTTGGTGGCGGTGAAACTTGGTATCTATTTTTCCTCCCCAAAACCCGAATAAAGCGCACCCAACCGGAACAGGTTGAATGAACACACATGCTGCCAGCGTTTAAGTGTTTGCTTTCGAGTTTTTTTTTCTTTTTCTAGCTAGAAAATTACCACACACAAAAAACCCCGTACGCATGAGAGTACTTGAAATATGCAGTTTTTGTTCCGTGTGAGGTGGTAAAGTTCAACTGACCCGAACTGGACGTATGTTTACATCTAATAAGTGCTCACATGAGCGCACCGCTAGACTTTAATTATGAATGAGATGAGAATTTATTCTTTATGCGTTGATTTTATAGCGATAGCACCATAAACAAACCACTTTAATGTAGGGTTTTCTTCCATTTCTTGGGTATTAAAAATGATTTCCCTCTTCTTTCTCCCTTTCAGATCACAATCGTCTTGCTGGGGCGACGGCGACCACGAAATCGGTTGCCGCGGCGGCCACTGCCGGTACGGTCGCTGGCAGCAACCACTCGCCGAAACCGACGCTGGCCAAATCGACGCTGATACGGTCGACGAGCGCGGTCCCGACCACGGCGACGAATCATCACGCAACCCCACCACCACCATCGCACCTGTCCCACCATCCCCAGCATGCGGTCAATGGCAGCAGCGGCGGCGGCAGCGGCGGGGTGGCCAACAACACGACGGCCGCTTCGGCGGCCAGCAACGCAACCGTCAAAGCGATCCAGCGCAACGGCACGATCATACTGGACAAGTCCAGCTCCCCGCTGCTAATCTGCGAGGTGGGCGAGCGGGCAAAAGGGGTTGCCGCCGGGGCGAACAGTGCGACCAGCACGCCGGAAGTGCAATCGATACTGACGATACTACCATCCGCCTGCTCGACGCCGCTCGCCGGGACGACTGCCGGGACGCCGGTGGCGGCAGGAAAGGAACCGAACTGTGATCAACTGCACCAGCAGCAGCACCGCAACGGTCGTCACCGTGAAACAGCGGCACCCCATCACAGCGAGAGCAAAGGATCGGAACTGGTCGACCTTGCCATGCTCAGCCATGCCCAGAAGGGTGTGGAAGCGTTGGGAGTTTTAGTACAATACCTAGTTTTTAATGTAAGTAGATGGCAAACACAGTTTACAGTTTTTCATGCTTCATTTGCTCTGTGCAATATTGTCCCTTTCCATTACCGCAAACGAAACCGCATCAAACGGGAGGTTTAGCTTTGGCAAACAGCAACAACATCAACCCGGCAGCGCGAAAAGTGCATAGAGCTGTTGTTGAGCAAACATTCGACCTAACCTAATTCGTTCTACCGTCCGATACAATAAACATCCTGTGGCTGGTGCATCCCGTGATCGCCACGGCACAGGCCCATGTTTGACATTTCCGATTCGACAGGGTATCTCCGGGCGGGATGTATCCGTCCCGACAGGAGACGGGGTTGTTATTGTAGCCCGCGCGCGGTCGTTTCCGTGCACAAAAACAACCGGAGCGTTGTGATTGCGCACACATTGGTGAAGTTGTTTACTTTAGCTTCTATCGTCACCGATTGCCAAATGCCCCTGTGGGCTAGCGGATAGGTACAAATGCAATGATTTATGCTCCAGTTCTTCTTGGTGCGGGGACATGTTGCGGTTGGGCAGCAGGTAGCGCTGGGCAAATGTCCTGCAGTTTTGTCACTGTCAACGAAACGAATCGCATCGAAAGGGGTTTGGTAGCTAATCGGAGCAACACGAGGGAACATGCTGAGTTTTGAGGTAGGCCAAATGTTGAATCATCGCCAGTGAATTATAATGCTCTCACTAGCTAGCAACATCCCGGATTTCACTCATATTTGCAGCGATGATCGCGTCAATTTCGATTACTCATCGATGAAGCTTTCACACATACTGCAGACAAGAAGGGCACAGTTTTGCAGGATGATTGTTACAATAAAGCAAAGGAAAGTAAGGTAAAACTGGTCGTTCCGATCGTTCCGAACACGGCTGTGACCCAATTGCTTAACGATCCTCGTTCCCCTCGGACATAGACAATGACACAGAAAGGATGCATCGGCAATGTGGTGTGCGTAATGCTGCTGCTGTTGCACCGTGTGCGTGTGAAGCTTTGAACTATATATTACCCTGCGGAGAATGCGTCCACAGCGGCCGACCATTGTTGGCGAGAGGCGAAAGAAATGCGGCAAAAGGTGCGATAAGTGGGCGGGCATTTGCTTAAATATTTTATGTTGCGGACCCCGTACAAAGCACCGGGTCCAGCAAATCATAAAAGCAGCCGTGCCGGTGGTTTATGACATAATATGGTCGCACGGTAACGGCAACGGACAGGTGGTTTTGTCCTGCCAGTTACCTTACCTTATGATCGTATTTTTTCTCAGGGTAGGAAAATAAATGTTTCATTTCTATACTTGCTAAAGAGAATTAGTTTCGGTTTAATGTTCACAGGTTTTTTTTTCCTGTACTACAGTGAACATTTGCTTCAGCTCGTGGGGAGTTGAGGATATAGAGCTGGAGACTACAGTTCTCTTGTTAAATTGGGAATTTTCAAATGTAAAGAGAAACGGATTAAATGTAGCATCATAAAATAAAAAAGAGCAATTAGGTGAATTCAGTTCTTCCTTCAATTAATATATACAAATGGAAGGATCGGACCGATTTTAGATTCTACGCGATCATGTGCCTGTACAACTAGACTACACGATAGCATCCAGTTATGTTCTATACGTTTCATGTCTAAATAAAACCAAAGTGAGGACTAAGACTAAATGATACGACCGAAACAGGATGAACCAAAACAATCGACGGTATCGGGGTGGTCGTTCGTCGAAGACCGTTCGTCGCTCATGAGTGGACAGGGTTGTACCACTAGATTGGGCAGAACAAAACCTAGACGGTTTTCTAATTTTTGATCATAGAGGGCTATGAAATGAGTGAAAATGAGCGTCGCGGCGAACGTTCTCGGGAACGAACGACCACCCCGATACGGCCGAATGCTTCAATTAGTTGCCGATACTCGGGGCAGAGGTACTGAAATACATCATCGCAGCACACTTTCTCGATCTGTCTGCCACCTTTCCGCTGACGTTTTAGTCTTCATAAAGAGTACCGCAAGAGATTAATTCAAAATCCACAGTCCCGAGTATCATTAGCGTATTCAAACATCGGGCCGCAGCCATGACTTTGACTCACGGCGAATCGTAAAAGTGTCCCGCGAAGTGAAATGTTCTTCAACAGTGAAACAGTAATTTCGACGATCAAGCGGGATTTCAGAGCTCAAGCATGTAAGAAGATAAGAAACACGTAATAGTCTATCTGCTAACTACGAACCCCATACTCGATACACATGTTGCAAAATCCAGTTTCAGGAGCCCAAGTACGTGATCGACTGATACGAGCAAGTCCTTCCGACGGCGAAGTTCATATCCTTGCAATCTTGTCACATTACCTTGTGAATTTACAATCTACAAAGCGTACACACCTTTCCCTAAAAGCGAACACATTTAGCATTTCAAAACATCCTGTTATTGGCCCATTTTCCCACCGTGAGAGCCTGCAGGATACATCAAATCATCTCACCATCCCATTCAACGTGCATCTAGCATCTAGCGAGCACCGGGAAAACCCCAAAACCCGTTGATTGCACTTATCTCATGAATATTTACCAGCTGTTCACACTCTGCCACGACAACGCCACGACATCAGCGAAGGGAAAGGCTCGGTTTCTCCTCATGTAGTATTACGGGTGGTGCACAATTTTTACTGCACACCGCTGCTACTCATTCCCATTTTTACATTGTTCAACTCCATTTCAAAACCTGTGCAATTATTTGCTCTAAAAATTAGAATAACAAAACCGGGTCCCATCATCTCCACTCTAGGTGCTCGGTTATGGTGTGTGAAAGTTTTTCCTTCGAGCACACTGGTATAGTGCTGGTTTTCCCCATACGGTGTACCGTATGAAAATGGTACACTAAAGTGCGGGATGGGTTGTAGAGAAGAAATGATTCGTTCAAGTGCAGCTTTGCCTGTGCTTCTCCAGATTCCCGCCTTAGCACACGGGAGTGTTGCAGTTTCCCACCCGTCCAGATCTCTCCAGCGTATGTGTTATAGCCTGATAATGTGTGGCCCGCATGTGATAAAATGCAAATGTGTCATCAGAAGAAAAGACAGCAGCAGCAGCAGCAGTAGTAGTAGTAGTAGCGCTTGTAGGATGCATGTTGCAATCACCACCACCGTGCTTGAGAGGCGGATTCCAACGAAAAGAATGGTTCATCAAGTGCAGTCCCGAGGCTCAGCCTTTTTGCCTGCACACACCATCCCGACCGGCATATGCAAATGAGGAGTGTAAAGTAAACCTCTAATAAAATCAATAATTTACAGGTGATACACTCTGCACTCTGTGATTCCGTGTGGGAAACTCGGTAAAGGGAAGTTTAGTGAAGGATCCTCCCGAATGGACGAGCGGTATCCAGGCAGAGGGTTATTAAAAATGTAAATTAAATTCAAATGCGAGTGAAATCCGCTTTCCGATGTTATGGTTTTTGGGAAAGGTGGCAGAACTGGTGGAACTCCGATCAGTATGTATGTCTTTTACAGGTACAGCCGTTGCATAGACTGTTCGGAATATTAGGGGCGCTGTTGTTTTTTTTTAGCAGACCGGGTATATTTGATTCGTTACGAGCTTGTGGATTGAACTTTGACAAATGTAAATTTTTTGAGCCACAGATCCAGATTTTCCCTCCCGCAGGGATTCGCAAACCATATGTGAGGCGATACGATATTGGAATATTGGCAGGAAAGTACCGAAAATCATCCTTCTAGCTTAACGCTACAGACAAAAGAGAGCTATTTCTTTTGTGTTGTTGAGCAAGCAAAGCTCCTCGGTCTCATTTCACCCATGTGAGGTGATCATTATTAGGGGAAAATAATTCGCCCCGAACTCCTCTGAAGTGTCCTCTCGGTTCGGTGTACTTCACGAGCGCGCGAGTACGTATTGTTGTATGGCGGATGGTTAAGTGGATTTAGTCTTTTCTTCCCGTACGAAAATCCCCCAAATAAAGATCATCCACGACCCGACCCTGGTCCAGTTCTGTGGATGCTTTTGGATGGATCGTTGGTAACAAAAGGGACGCGGCACGGTATGATGGTGGGATATTCCTATTTACCGTGCGGATTATCTGTTCTTAGGTGCTGATAATCTTAGGTGCGTGACCCCCGGGATGGGACGGCTTCGAGGTGGATGTAAATATAAATTTAAATAATTCGGCAATTTAACATCTTCGTGGAAATTTCCTTCATTTAGCGTGATGAGCGCTAGGCTCCTTCTTGCACACCTGGAAATTACGTGTTACGCTTGTTCGCTGTAAAATTGTATGTTAATTTGTACTTTATTTTACTCAATTTTACACTTCGGATACAACTTATCTGTTGTACCTGTGTAAATTACTCATGTGCTCATGCTAAGTTTTGTGCTCATCTCGCTAATGAGTTTGATCCTCAGTGTCTGCCACTGATAGTGCCCTCATTTAACTAAATAATTATGTCTCTTCGCTCGAGAGAAAGAATCGCTTCATTGCACCAACGAATTCAAAACTGCACAATGCGCTTTGGTTAATAAAAGCAGCACCGTTTTTACAACTCTTTCCACATCACTCACTGTAGCAGAGTCCATAAAATGGCCAGCAAACCACCCGATCGGATTCAATATTTACCAACTTTCATTTGTAACCCGTGCACACCACCGGTAACTGCTGTAAAAGTGTACATTTCCAAAACCCTTTTTCCCCCTTTTTGGAAAGTGTTTGGGAATTTTGGAAAAACCTGCTTCATTCCTTCCTGGTGGTGGTGGTGGTGGTGGTGGTGCTGTATGACGATGTAAGAGGAAGGGTGTATTCTACTCACCGCGTGACTGGTTTCGAGCGCAAAGCCCTATCTCTTCTGCCGAGTTTACCGATACAGAAACGCACTTTATTTTTGTTTACTTTAAACGAATTATCATCGTACGTTGTCGCTTTATCGATAATACCAACTGCTGGCCCGCGCGTTATCACAAACCCCGATGAGCCATGGGGATGAGCAGGGCTTTGGGCAGCGTGGAATTTGCAGGCACCAGCAGCAGCTGATTGTGGGCGTTTGACGTTTAGTGTACAGGGCGCGCGCGCTCCCTGTTCCACAGTGACAGTTGATTCGTCGTGGCCTGCTTTGGAGTTGGCTGAAAACAAAACGCAGGCAGGCATGCTTACCGCAGAGAAGATGATCGACGCTTCTTTACCGTTCGATTTTGCTAAAGAGCTGCATTTAGTGTGTGTTATTGCTGTCGTTCTGTGCTGCGTCCTGTGCTACGGAAGATATGCCAAGGGGAGCAAACGTGTGGATCAACGACCTGTTCGGAAGGTAGGGGAAGGCACATGATGATTCGCCTTGTTTGGTGTAGTACCTGTTTGCTCCTACACGAAGGGCCAATCTACCTCGTGGTATCCGTGTACCTTTCATGGTTTCTTCTGTTTTTAGCATGCAGGCCAATATTCTAAGCTAAAGGTGAATAGAAAAGGAAAGCGAATTTTGGTTGCTCTCGCTCACGGTTTGCTGGGTAGTTCCGCAGGTAGCGCAGACAGGAAGGATAATATCACTGCATGGGGTAGTCTCGTCATCAGACGCCCTCGCCCAGCCGAAACGTGTCCTTCACCCACTGTGTCCAGACTCGTTTGCTCGTGGAGGGATCAGTCTCGATTCAACAGTCGCGCAGAACGGACGCACTAATGTGAACACATTCGTCTTGGGAAGGTGTCGAGGTGTGTCGAGACAAATCGTCTTTTGATAGAACTGTGAAAAGAGGAGTCGAAGGAACCGTGTGTGCAGATAGTGCAATGTGCTTGTGAAGAAGAAGAGAGTAGCGGAGCAGTGTGTGTACGGGAGGCGACAACGTCTGTGATAATTGAGAAGTAGTTAGGGGAGAGTTCTCTTGTGGTTCTGTGGCTGTTTGGATTGAAGTTAGTGACGGTGGTGTGACGACTGTGCCTACTTGATCGTTTGGGGACATCTTGTCAACATGATTGAGTACGATTTAATAGTGGTAAGTGCCGTCAACTAGCTCCAGGAATATGCAGCCTTTACATCCAGTGTCTCATAGAACGGTGTCGCTGTAAAACGGACTTTTTGCCAGAAGAAAATCCTTTGTATGGACGTTTTCCTGCAGGTCATAAACCCGACCATCTGGTGTGCAGAAAAAGTGGCATGCAAATTTATTCATAAGCACCTCACAAAAAAAAGGTTACACTGAACCCCGAAAGCTCATATGCTCATACCTGGCAAAAGTCCTGCCTCACACAAAAACAAAAAACCGTTACACACACAAGAACGGAAAATGCCCGTTTTGGGACGGGGATTATAATCATCGAAAATCAAACGCTTATTTCGCACGCATTTGCCGGGTTTTTGGATAATCCCACGGGCACAGGTAACAATTTCCTCTCCCACCTGCAAAAGCAATTTGTCCCTGCTCTTGTCCAAGGGTTTTGCTTGGGTTTTGTCGGTGTGAAAAGAGAAATAACACACACACACACTACCGTGATGTTTATTTGATCCCATCTGCACATGCTTCCTGCAAGCTGGTGACACTCGGCAAACTCTATCTCTGGGACTGTGTGTTTCTGGGTGCAACGGCGATCGGTTAGTCACGAGTGTAGCAACGCGCGGGTGTAACACAAGACCTGCTCGATCAGCCGTAACGGGAACTGGCTGGATGAGAGCAACGCAACGACGAAGTTGGTTGCGAAAATTAAGCGTGATTGGGTTTTGCGAGTCCGATCATTGCCGAGTTGATCGTCGATCGGTGCGCAAGGGCGAAGGCTTGTAGCTGGCTGATGGTTGTTTGCGTGATGTTTCGAAGGTTCCATTTCTTTTTGGTGCGTTTCGTTTCGTTCTAGTGTCCGAAAATGTGTGCAACCGTTTATCGAAGTGCAAACGTGTCTAATGAATGTGTTTTTCTTTTCCCCGTTTCGGTTACAGTTGGATGCCTTCTCCTGTCCCACAATCAAGGCGGCACACCAGAAGACCTCCGCCGACCTGCTGGAAACCAAGTCCATACTGGACGAGGAGCGCACCAACAGCCAAACGCTGAAGCAGCAACTGCTAGAAACGACGGAGCGCGAAGCAGAGCTGCAGGAGCTGCATCGCTGTGAGCTGAGCAAAGGTAGGAACGAAACGCATCCGCAGTGTGTGTGTGTGTGTGTTTTTATGAGTTATTTTTATTAACAAATTGCGCCCTCTCTTCACTTTGCAGTTGAAACCTGCCTCAGTGAGCAGCAGCGCAGTGCGGACGACCGGATTGCCGCACTGGAAGCGCAACTGCTCGCGAAAGAGTCCCACGGCCTCGAGCTGCTGGCGCGCATCGATGGCTACGAGGCGAAGCTGGCCGACCAGGCGGAGCAGCTGGAAAGCGCTCGCGCCCGCGAGCTGGACCTGCTGCAGCGAATCAACGCGCTCAGCTGCACCGAGAACGAGCTGCGCGACAAGGTACACTCCAGCGAGCTGGCCTTCAGCGAGCGGTTGCAGGCGGCGGCCATGCGCGAGCGCGACCTCACCGACCAGATCAACGGGCTGAACCGCGAGATGGAGCGGATGCGCCGCGAAACCGAGCGCAAGGAGCGTGAGCTGGAGGAGAAGCTCACGATCACGAAGGATGAGTGTGTGGTGCTGCGGCAGAGCCGGAACGGTTCGGTGGAACCGGCCTGCAGCCAGACCGGCAATGGTATGGCAGCGGCTAGCAGTGCCAACATGATGAACGTGTCGGGCAATCCGCTGCAGCTGAACCGATCGTCCGGCAACATCAACCACCTGCAGGTGCTGCAGGACGAGGTGGACAGTTTGCGCTGCGTGCTCGACCTGAAGCAGCGCGAAATTTCCGAACTGCGCAAGCAGACGCAGGAGTACGAGCGGGACGCGAAGGATCTGCCCGGTGCGCTGACGAAAATTTCCGCGCTCGAATCGCGCATTGAGGATCTGGAGGTGCAGCTGAAGACCAAAACGGAGGAAGAGAAGTAAGTGGTCGAACGGAGCGAGAGTGCGCCTTCCTGTTTGCATTTATACTAATTTTTCGTTAATTTTCTTCCGTTTGTTCTACCCTACAGAGAGCTGCAGCAAAAGTTGAAGCATTTGCAGGACAACCTAAACCAGGAGACGAAGATCAAGAGCCGGCTGTCGCTGCACAACGAGGAGCTCCAGTGGCGGCTAAAGCAAAACTCGGAAAAGTTCACGCTAGCGTACGCCGAGCTGTCCAAGAGCTACCACGAGAATTCCAGCTTCATGATGAACGCGACAAAATCGAGCCTGGACCAGTCGGTCTCGCACCACCAGCACCAGCTGAGCCACAACCAGTCGCGGTCGAGCTGCTCGGACCGGTTCTTCGACATGGACGACATTTCCCCGCCGACCTCGCCCGTCATCAAGGGCATGGTGGAGAAGAGCGACTCCGTCTCGTGGGTGCTCGAGATCGACGACGAGCCGCCGGAGGTGTCGGCCTCGCGCATGGTCCGCCGGGCCGGCTCGTTCCGCTCGAGCGCAGCGTACGACTCGGTGGCCAAGCGGCCAAAGTGCGCCGGCCTGAACCAAACCACCAGCGGCATCCAGCAGTCGAGCTCGGCCGCCTCCATCCTGAAGCAGCACTCCAGCGACCTGTCGGCGGCCGCGGTAAAGCCACCGCACTCGGGCGCCCCGTCCCACCGGTTGCGCTCCAAGTCGGTCAGCATCAAGGCGGCCGAACCACCAAAGAAGATCGTGCGCTCGAACTCGGGCGCCTCGGCATCGCCCTGCCCGCCGGCCGGGGTCCCGTGCAAACCATCGCTACGCATGGTGGACCTGCCGGGCTCGTCGTGGAAGGAGCAGCCACTGTACAGCAGCTCCCCGTACGCCCACAAGCGCTACCTGACCGAGGAGCTGGATTTGATCGGCACGGGCAAACCGTTCGCCGAGCAGCAGCA
>KI920632.1:13239-28275 GCA_000473525.2 Anopheles melas | reverse complement strand
AGCTGTCTCGCCGCTAGTGTAGTCAAGTCAGATGCGTTTCCAGTCCCATCAGAACGTTCCAATTTCCCACACGTCCAGCGCGAAAAGAGCAGCTTGCGCTTTATCTTGCAGCTCGCTTCCCTCCAGTTGCGTACGTGGGAAAAAAAGTTCCCAGGGACAGACAGGCAGCGATCCGGTGTGTGTGTGTGTGTGTGTGTGTGTGTGTGATGAAATCTTCATTGACAGCACGGCATGACAAGTGTTCGCATTGTTTGGGCACTTGGCGCTCATGTTTTTGTGTCTTTCCCCTACCTTCCCTTTGCGCATCCGTGTGAGCATGCAAGCTCTTTTTTGCTGTTGTTGCTGCTCCTTATCGCGCCCGCCCCGGGGCTAACACCGATAAGCGGCGGCTACGGCATGTAGCCCGCAAGCGGTACGGCAACAACTTGTCGCGCGCTGCTGCTGCTGCTACTGCTACGCCGATCACAATGCCCGAATGATTATGATGTAATCGTTATTATGCTATCACACAATTAAACAAATTAGATCCGAAAAACATAATAGCGCCCAATTAGTTCGCTCCCTTTGCAGCGTTGGTTTCGGTACCCCTCCCGAATGCGACCGATACCGTCGGGTTGTACGATATGTCGCCGCGCGCGAGCGACAACCCCTTGCAGTGCGGTGAATAGCGCCCGAGTCGCAGCATAGCAGGGGGAAGAACAAGCATCAGAATCTGTTGCTGCTGCTGCTTGCGATTTTTAAGCCCTGACGCTGGTTTTTTCCAGCTAAGCGGAGGGTTCGGTACGGGATACCGCACCGGAAGGGATGGAAAGTACTTGCATTTGTAGGTTGCGGTTTTGTGGGTACCGATTTACCGAAGCCCGCTACTCTAAGGGTCAGTTGTTTAATCTGGGAGAAAGATTCACCGGAAACTGCACTGCCCTTAAACAGGTTAACCTGTAGTCGCTGCTGCTTCCATTCCTGTCGTCCTGTTTTTATTTGTATTTTCCCGTGGGGCCGTGATTGCGAAACTGTGATTGTACGGCTAGGGTTTGCTGCGGCGTGTTTTGATTCGTACTGTTTGCACCGATATTGCTCAATTAGCTCGGTACAATTTTAATCAATTAGCTGCTGCCCCTAATCCCTACCGGGCTTTGGGTCGATTAAATATCATATCATACCTGCTGTTCGAACCTTGTGCAGGACGTTGGAACCATTGCAGCAGGTTTAAATGCACTAAGCATGCTGTGTACTAAGCATACAGTAGCGCCCTCTGGTGGCAAAATGTGCCCAACAAATTCGAAAGAAACCCCCGAAATGCTCCAACGACAGGTTCGCATGCCACCGGGCCGAGCAAGTCGCAGACCACGAAAGATATCCCAACGTCACCGCCACCACCTCCCGGTTCAGATTTCCCTCTTCGCTAATCTGCTTGATGAGGAGCTTAGGGCAAACTTTACATTTAGATTAAAGTTTGCTCGCAAAAGGGCAAACACAGACACAGCGGGGCGCAAAAAAGAAAAACACGGAGCTGGTTTCATGAACCCGATTTCGTTGTGTTCTGTTGTTCTCTTCTTCTTTTCTGTTTGTTCGTGTCCATAAAAAAAGTGTTGCTTGTGGGATTCGTTCTTTCCACACGCATCCTCTGTTGTAGCGTATGAAAATGCTTTGGATTTTTCAGCGTTTCTTTTTTTGACAACATTTTTAACACCGAAGCCCGTTACAGCACGATTAGAGCATATTAGTTAGCTTTTTTGTTGTTGTTGTTGTTGTGGATGGTTTCTTTTTAAACCGTTCCAACTTTATACTTTTGGCCACTTTTCATCCCGTTTTTCATTTATTTCAGTTGCCGTTTTTCCCGCGTGCCCATCTCTCATTTATCTCCATTTCGAGCGTGTTGTTGTCGTTTCTTCCTTTTTTTTATTGCAGTCTTCCTGCCAGCCTAATCTTTCCCCATTTGTTTCTGGCCTGTTTCACCGCCACCCTCTCCTTCACCCACATAGGTTGGTTCCCTTTTTTTTACCGGGAGCCTTTTGCCTGCCAAACCTCAAACACAAAAACCACTCGCTCGAGCGCTCGAGCGGCTCGATTATTCTCTCGCACAAAATAATAACAAACCATCGACCGTTCGCGGCGAAGGGTGATCAATTAGCCGTGAAGAGTTTCCACGCGTTCAGCCCTTCCTGTCCCGCGCACTGCCCCGGTACCCTTGGCACACACACACACACACACAAACACACAGATAGAATTTTCCGGCCCCGGGCGGGAAAACCCCCGAGTTCGCCCGGGAGCCGGGGCGAAAAAGCGGCAAACGCATCATAATGACAAATTACCGACGCAGATTGAGCGTGACGGTGTGAGAAGGTTGATGCTTGAGCACGATTTCGTAAACAAATGACGGTGAGTAGGGACCGGATAAGGCAGGCCGCTTCTGCCACAGCAGCTGGGCCATGCAAATTCGTTCTCCCATGGCCGCCCGGGAGAAAAACCCCTGGGCAGGCGCTGGGCCAAGGATGTACGCGCGTTTCCGGGCAGGACGATGTCCCATGGCTGCCGTTTTCTCCGCCTGTCCCTCTTTTTTGCCGACGCACAACGTTTTTACATTTTTCCAATAATGATAAGCGTGAATAATGCACACGTACACATCGTGTGCACCTTCCGTCGCGAATCGTCCCGGGGGGGAGGGAGCCGGTTCGTTGCGGGACAAAATGATAAGCAAAAGCGGAACACGCAAAACGACAGGACGGTGACAGCTCCACATCGGAGGGAGCCCGACGAGGCCATTAATTTATCTCAATTATCCCGCTGTTTATTTGTTCAGTTTATCCGTTTTTGCGTACAAAACTCCATCTCCATTTCTTGATAAGCATATTAATTCTGCCCGCCGTGTTCGCTGCTGAAATGTGGGCCAGGCAAGCCGGGGATGCGAAGCGAAAACAGTGCAGCAGGCGCGCGCGCGAGCGCTCGTGATGAACGATTGGTTCTGCTCGCGGTTGGGAGGATTCGCATTTTGACAGTTATTTAGAACGGTGGGGGGGGGGAGCTGGGTGTTGTTTTACAGGTGTCACTGTGTGTTGTGGTACGTACAATTGTTTAAATATGGTTTCGCTATCAAGCTGTAATTTGTATTTGGCTTGCTTTTTGCCCCTAAAAGTATGCAATCGTTGTACAAAATTGACTTATTAAGCACAACATTGAATTTTGCGCCAAACTGACTTAATTTCCACAAAAAAAAAGAGGAAGATAATTTACAAGAAAATGCTCAACTTTTTTCGCATAATTTGGGAGTAAATTTTCGCTCCGAACCGCTGAGGCTAATCAAAAGCACGCTTTGCGCGGTACATCGTGTAGCAAAAATTGAGTCACTCTGTAGGCATACACCTAGAGCTCTATCCGCTGCTACAACGATACCGAAATGATGGGGGGGGGGGGAATGCTGAAAAATGCATGCCGCGCGCGTACGGTTCGTAGCGAGAGCGTCATAAAATAAGACTTCATCTAACCCCGGCCTAGAGACATGCAGGAGGGGTGGGAGAAACCGAAACCGAAATGCGCCAAAAAACACGTCCAACTGCTGTTTTCCACAGGCAGGGCACGGTACAGAACGCTTTGTAGGGCCTAGGGGAAAAATAATCTATGCTATAAAATTTACCAATGGCACGCAGAGAATGTGCCGCCTTTTCCACCCGCTCTGCCTACGAGCGAAAACCCACCGAAAACGGGAAAAACCGTGCTCGCCGCTGCCTTCATGGGCAGGAAAATAAATCGAAGAAGGACAAAAAAAAACCTGCCAGAGGCGCGGGGTACGCATGCCAGCGTCGACCGCGCGCACAATAAAAACAAAGGCAACCACACCCGAAGACACCGAGACCACAGTTAATCTCCATTTCGGCTTCCCCGCAACACACACACACACACACGCACACTACGGGTAATGATGCATTTTTTTCTAGTCTCCTGCCGCCCCCGGACGCACAAATGCGTTTCGTCAGAACGGTGGTTTGTGCGGTGGTGCATATCTGCGTACACGGGACATAACCGGGACATCGAGCCAGCTGGTGAAGTTATAATTCTTCGAACTGTCAGTCCGAGGGTAGTTAAACACCAGGGACAGCACTGAGAAGAAAAGGAAGAAGGCACAAAAAAGCCATAGCTGTAATGTAAAAAAGAAAAACAACTACCGATGATGCCGTCACGAAATGCAAATGCAAACGGCTGCGGAGATGCTGGGCTACCAAGATGTCGCGAGTTCTACGGCAATTGGTTGGAATCTTGCATTCCTACTGGCCCACCAACGGCCAGAAGCGCTGAAGCATAATGATAAAAACGCTTCAATTGCAAATAATTTTGCTCCAATTCAAGTAGGAACCGTACCGTCAGCTTCAGATGCAGCAGTGCAGCTGTTAGGAACGAGACAACAGTTCTAACAGCTAAGAAGCAAACTTTAATTTTGTAGATATACCCTCTAGTATACCTTTAGCTTTGGGGATTATCTAATCGAAAACTGAACCATTTTGACCTGTTTACATCGGTAAGAGGCTCAAGTGTCTAGTTTTTGCTATTAAAAATGGATTTGCCTGGATTTAAAGCACTCCAATGGACAAAAGTCAATAGCGCGCTATAGTGCGTTACACCTGACGGATGCAACGGAGGCTTAAATTGGACACCTTTTGTTTCTGCACCCGTAAGTGGGTATGTCTCCAAGGAAGTTTTCATTGTTGCTGGAATGTTGGAAGTGCTCCAAACCAAAGCCCTCTTGTAGATTCCAAGATTACCCCGCTCCGCCATAATGCTAAGCATGCCCTTGAGCATCCCAACAGAATTTCCCTAATTCTACTTGTCGATTACACACTCGACACTTAGGGTACGGCCGCGATAGCGAATGTCTGGTTGAATGTTTTGGGTGGTCTGGTGTTATGTGATACTCGGTCATGTTCAGCATCACATATTTGGGCTTTGTGGCTCGCAATTACTCAGAGATATCTTCAAAACCAGAAGCGTGACATCATTTACCGTCTACAGTTTGCTCAATAAAGAGACATTTTCTTTCGCGCTGTATCATGGGAGTCCCCCAAACGGTTTAGATCACGTTCAGGACACCAAACCGCAAATAATGCCATTCTGTTCGATCACGCTATTTCCACTGAAGCTGTCAAATTAGCAAACACAGTAACTATCACTTCTAATGATGTCTAATTGAAGTACAACATCAAAGTCCTAATAACATTTAGCAAACGGCACACTCGACACCTACTACTTCACGTCAGGAGGCTGGGGCCGGTTGTTGGCATTCCCAGAATTACGCACTCGACGGGACGCGCACTACGCCACCCGATGTAACAATCTCGGGAAGCCATTTTAGAAAGCCTTATTGTTTGTCGGCGTGACATTACGACATCTCCAGCTGAAAGTTGTAACCCAACGGCGGTGGTGTAGCGCTCCCAGGCCTTGAAGTAGCAGCGCTCGCTTGTTCCGCCAGCAAATTGTTAACACCAACGGATTGTTGCAAATTGTTTTTTTTTTGTCCTATATTGGGGTTCCAGCACTCCCGGCTGCGCGGTGATGAGCACTAGCAATCAGCGTCATCGCTAGTTTTTCCGGCTCGAGCCCGTGGCTTCTATGTGCTGCTGTGTTTTTTTCTTCTGCCAATTTGACCATTTGACACCGAAACATCTCATCCGCACCGAAAAGCCGGCGGGCGGAAACCCCGTTGACATTTGCGGATACTGGTGCGACAACACACAGGCGATGGCAGGCGAGCAGAGAGATCGTTCAATACGCAGCTTGGCATCCCATCAACACCGTGTTTTTGATGGTTGCCGCTTGTTGCTGCGGATCGGCCTGTCTGCGAAGCGTTACGTTCGCCGTGGGCAACACCGTGAGCAGCGGCAACCTCCAGTCATGTACTCGCTACGCTTGGGCCTCCCGTGGCGGATGTCCCGCGGCAGTGATTCCGTGGGCTAATTCCCGGGGTCAGTAGATAGCGCTGTTTTGGGGAGGGATTGCGGACCACTCATGAACGGTGTTAAGAGGATTCGGTACAACCACTTCTGCAGCTAGTGGTGCGGATCTAAATAGTGCGTTTTGGAGCTGGTTGTTCGCGTGGTCTGGCGCGACTAACAAATGTCACATAGACAGAGAAAGAGAGGAACTTCAATCAAGAGTTCTTACAGTGTTTTGGGGGAACGGAGAGTTCTCGAGAGTTCAAATTTATGTTCGATTCTGTAAACTGGCTCCGATACATCTCACCAAGGTCAAAACCACGTAGAGAGATGGAGTAGATATAAACTTGGGATAATAATTCTACCAATACTCCCCCTTTTTTGTGGAGCATATCCATTCACTATTAGATCATTCCATATAAGTTAACGTTAGTGCGCAAAGGAGTCACTCTGCTCCACTTCACGCGTGATGAGATGCAGCTGCCTTATTGAAGAAGCACATTTCCATAAACGGCATCGCCATAAAACCGAAACACACTTCAACCGGCAGCACTGACGCTTCCGTCCTGAAGCGGGGAAAAATCAATACCTCATCCGAAAATGATCAAGGTCATCAATGGGTATCATAGCGCATATCATGAACCCTTATCATTTCCATCATCTATCGTTATCCACTGAGATTTCGCACCGCACAGTCTATCGATCTTGGCCTTGTGTGCCTTGTGTGCCCGTCTAGGGGTGGTTTTTTTTGCGCACGTACACTCGCCCGGTTCCGGGTTTTCTTCCCTGGCTCGAGCGTCCTCCTCATCGTCGTCTGTGCTTGCTGTTTTATTAGCTCTCGCCAGTCTGCCATTTTAGGACCCAACAGGAACTGGGATAGATTTACTATAAACGCGTCTCATGCACTCCCATCCCTCCCGTGATGGGTTTCCCCCCTGTTGGGTTGGAATATGAAGAAGACCTAACCGAACCAAACCAAGCCAACAACAACGAAAAAAGTCCCCCGAAAAACCAGAAGCTCCACTTTAGCTCCGACACGTACGACCCGTTTGTGACGAAACATTGTCGGGGGTAGTAGGGCCGCCGAACCTGAAGTGAATGTAATGAAAGGAGCTTTAGATTATGTTTAAATTGAGATTTATGAAGACACATTACAGCGCAGACACACACACACACACACAGTGCGATGGGTGGAGCTGTTCCGAGGGAATGCACGACAGGAAGCAACATTCTTCAATAACAGAATCGCTACCCAGTCACCTTTTCTCCTGACCCTTCCAAAAACTCCCTTCAGCTCCTTCTCGTCGGCATTGGTGAGATGAAATGTGAACCCTTGCCTGTCTATCTCTCTCTCTCTCTCTTTCTCTCCGCTGCCGCTTTTCCCCCTGGATGGTGTACGAAAATGCCGTCGGAAAATCGCTTTCGAAACCGTTCACCAGCCATCCGGTTTGCGTAGTGCGGGTGTGCTCATCCGGAGATCCGTTTTTCGGTTTGCCTCAAAATGGTCACGCTTCATCGAGCTTCTCTTCCTTGCGGGAGGAAGCAAGTGGCAGCACCAGCACCAAGTGATGGCAAAAGCCAAAACCCTGTCCCGTCAACCGTCCCGTGCAAGTGCAAGGTTTTGAATATGATCACCGAACGTCCGTTTCCTCCCGGGATCGGAAATGTGTATCGTAAAATAGCTGGGTGCACGCCAACCAAAGCACACCATTTTGCGTGCACAACTTATTACAAAATATTTTCGTTTCGCTTTATTTTCATTTACTTTACGATCTAGGATATTCCCCGGACACACAGACACATATACCTGCTGCCCTCGCAAGCACGTTTGTGGTGTACTGGTTTGGGACGGGGGAGGTTGAGCACGTCATGGGAGACTGCAATCCGTCGTGGATGAAGAGGGCTTTGTTTTGAGTCATGTGGAAATATTACACACGCCTTCGTAAATAAATAGAGGCAGCACACTGTGCACTGTGTTACACACTTTGCTCAAACCCGAAACTGTTTGCAGATTGTTGCTACACAGGCGGAGTCGTTTTTTTTTATAAATGTAACATGCATTTTAAAAGACACCGTTTTCTCAGAAATGTCTTCATCAAAAATGCCAACTTCCATTTATAAAAAGCGAGGCACGCTGATGTTAATTGTACGTGTATTTGCTGATTCATAAATTGTTCAGAACAATTTATCTCAACACAACGATATAAATTAAATGCATTTATACGCACACTCAGAGATAAGACATTGTGGCGCGCCGCCGCTAGGAGTCAGCGACAAAGTAGCGCGAACACACACAGAGGAGCTCCCTTTTAATCGAGAACTGGACGCGTGACAGGTGTTGCAGCAAGCCGTGCGCTTGCCAAATACTCTGCGCGCGGGCAGCAGACACGATCCGTTCGTAGCCAATCAAAAACGATGACACGCTCCAGCGGGCAACGCTCGGTGCTTTCATTTAGCGACCGAGCACTGGTCGCTGGTCGTCTGGTAGCTCGGTGACAGGTTCCATTAATTACACTGGATCGTGTGGCGCGATACGAGCCAACCGAAATTCTCATTACAAAACAGTTTTTGCTCCTGCAAACGATATTGGTTTCTTCGCTGGATGACGCCCTTCCCCAAATCTATGGCAGCCGCTTTCTTCACATTGTGATTGTCCTTCTGCCGCAAAACCCTTTTGCCGCGCTCGCACGGCACGAGCAATCACGGTCGAAATTCCGGCCCGTATGGTGGGTTTTCCGGGCGCGCACAAACTCAATTTTCATTATGTATGTTCATGTCGCACCGCAAAACAAAACACTTCGCAATCCATAAGTCAAACAAACATTGGATTTTGGCGAGGGGGCTTCCCCCTTTTTTGTCGGGTGCGTTCGATTTGGTGCGTCTTTATCTTTTTGGTTTGTTTCGTACACAAACACACATTTTACACACTCCTGCTGCCCCGGTGCCCCGGAGTCAACCCGATCCCGGGCCGCATTTCTGGTGCGAAAAACCGCATAAATTCATTTGACCATTAAATTGGTCCCATATGGCTTATTGTTTTCTATTTTACCCGTTGCTCGCGCTCCTTCCATTCTTCCATCGGGAAAAAAATAGAGGGGGAATCGACAGACGGCGAAACAACGCTCGGGCCTGACTCCGGTACATCGGAGCCTGACGCTGACCAAATCGCATAATCATTATCTGCCTATTTTCTTTTGCCTCGCTCTCGGCACCCCACTGCTGCTGCTGTTTCGGTCGCATTTCCATCGACAGCAACCGATAAGCATGCGATGTCCCCTTGCTGGCTGGCAGGGACAAAAAGGGGTTTGCCCTAGCCGAGGTTTTACAGATTCATTTCGCTATAAAATTATCATTTTCCCGGTACCAAGTGTTGTTTCTGGTGCTGCTACTGCTACATGCTGTTTTCCCTCCGTTAAAGCGTAAGGTGCTGCTGGCAGGGAAAAACCTGTGCGCCGTGCTGGACCAAAAACGGCAGCGACAAAAAAGGTATCGAATAGATAGAAAAGCATCGTGTGTGTGTGTGTGTGTGTGTGAGAGCCAGTTAATAAATGCGTAGGGCATATTTAGCTGGCACCCAACAAAACGGTCCCGTTTGTTCTTGTCCCCTTGGTGTCTTCCCGCTTTGCTGCCTAGACCGCTGAGTGATTGATCGTTAATCGGTACCGCACCGCGAACCCCTCTGTTCCTGCCCGAGTCCGGAGCTACTGCGGGGCTAGCCGCTAGCCGGAAAACGCCGGGCGCCCCCGGTCGGGTGTGAAATCAAAGTCAAGATAAGTTTTTCCCGGGCTGGGGGCGGGGGGAAAAACGCACATTACGCACATGTTTCAATCCGTGCGCGCCCAGCCCAGACTCCGGGCGAGCTTGGTGTAATCATTTACACCGCACCATTTAAAAACCCCCGACCCCTAGGCGCAGAACGCGGGGAAAAAGTTTGTCGCTTCTGGGTGTCGGCGCGTCGGTCGGGACGCAGGGAGATAAGATTGAAACAGATGAGCCAGATTAGTGTCTGCCTGTGTGTGTGTGTGTGTGTGTGTTTTTTGTATATGCACACCGAAATTCCCTCCCTTGCCAAATTGTGCCGTGTTCGGAAACCGTCTGTTGCCCATTTTGTTACCCTGCGCCGGCAGCGGGGCAGGGAAGTGGGTTGAGGCCGAGCGAGATTGAGGAACATGTTATTGCCGATCGGTGTGTAATTTGTTTTGCGGGTGCATATTTATTAGGTCATCATTATACGGGACCTTATCAAATAATAAGAAACTAATGTCTGCGGCGACGGCACTAGACGAGGGTTGCAAGCGTTCTCCGCCCCGCCGTCCGTTTGGTGGCTCCGGCGGCCTTAAGATTAGCAGCGCACAGATGACACGAAGGGATGGTGGCTGGAGAATGGTCACGACTTTAAATGCAATTTGAGCAAACGATAGTGGTGCATTCGGGCCCCAACCAACGCACTGATGCGCCGGCGACTGGTAAAAACTTCGTACCATATTGCATCTATTGCCCAGGGTTTTGCAGGCGCGCAATAGAATCAAACCACGGCATCCAGGCCGCGCGCACTAATTAGTCAAATTATCACCATTCAAACAGGGCAGCGACTTGGCTGTAAATCAGGCCGGCGATAGTTTGCCGTCCACCGTGCCCCACACTATTTGCCGGTGCGCGGTGGCTCCAATGTCATCGCGCCGTCTGCGAGGATGCAATGGCCTGACAATAGCTCAGCCGCGATTGCGCGCTTGACTTGGTTGCGAAGCAGTCCGGGGGCCCCGTCCGGGGGTTTGCAGAAAAGCTGTCCCGGGCCGACCGGGGCCAAGCGGGGGTGCAATAAATTTCCGAACCAACCAGTTCCCCGTCTCCCAGTCGGTGCTGCACCAGCCAGTCCAAACAAACAGTCAAGTGTGTGTGCACTTGTGCGGGGACCCGGCACGGCGCGAAAAATAGTGTGTGTGTGTGCCCCCTCCAAAGTAGTAGCGCCTAGGAACCGGAGCGCTATCATCATTAATCTGCGTCCAACTATCCGCACCGCTCATGTGGGGGAACCCTTCGTCTACTTCTTCTTCGTCTTCTTCCTCTTCCTGCCGCGACTCGAACTCAACCCACGTGATATGGCTGGGGCCTGGGTGCAATATAGCCTTTCTGTCAATACATGTATGGGTGCAGTAAAAGTGCAGTGCAGTGTCACGCTGGGCCTGCCCAATGCCTGGGTCCAATAAAACCTGCAGCTGCATCTATACACATGTGTGTGTGTGTGTGTGTGTGTGTGTATGTGCATATCTGTGTCATAGTCGCTGCAGTTGGGGAGTAGATGATACCTCTTGTCCCTTGTCTCTCTCTTTCTCTCTCTCTAGTAGAGCTGCACTTAAATTGCAACAAATATTGCTCCTTCCACAGCCAACAAGCGGTGTCTCCGAAAGGGCCGTCCCAGCCCGCGACCGATTGAAGGTTGTCACCTTGCAGCCGGGCGGTGGTGCAAGCGCAGCGTGCAACTTCTTCCCCTGTTACCAGGCCGGGGCGATGCGGTGGTGGTTCGGTATCGGGAGATAAGCGAAACCCGTTTGCGCCTGTGGCTGTTGTTTGACTAACTATTTCCAGTTCCACGGGTGGCTGACATGTGTGCTGACGGTTGGCCCCTAAATCAGGCCATCCGGATGTAGCAGGAACAACGCCTCTCGCCCCCCCCCCCCTATACAGAGTGTTCCGATGGGGGTCAGACCCTACAAGGCAAGCTATTGCTCTATAGGCTATTTCCAAGTCGTCGATGTCCAACCGGGCTTAAGGTTCAATGCTCCGAAGCTCCGAAGGGTGGCATTTGGCCGTTTTGGTGTGACCGGATCGCCGAGCGAAATCTTGATCTCCCAGCTCCGGCCCTCGTGCGCGCTACGGAGCGCACACCCCGGGACATGTACATGTGGGACGGCGCACTCAGGGTTTTGGCGCTATTTTTAAACCAAGATGTTTTTTTCCCCCTTTTTTTTGTTGTGCTGGTTGTTGTTGTTTGCTGGTTCCAGACATCCCACACTGCGGGATCCGGCAGCGGGTCGAAAAACGCCAACAGCAAAGTCAGACATCGGCATCGGTTAATCCTGGTTAATCCTACTTTTCCCGAAGCGGCAGGCATTAGTTGCTACACGCTGCCGCCTGCTTCTCGAATTGGTTGGGGTGGGGGGTGGGGGGGGGGGGGGGGAGAGTAAAATAAGGATGGGAAGAGTGCGCTAACGCGCGCATCCCGAAATCCGGTCGCGCGGAGTTATTTCCTGAACAATAAATTTGTCTGAGAAAATCGGTGTCCGTGTGTGTGTGTGTGTGTGTGTCATGCATGCATCGGTATTAACCTCCCATTAAGTTAAAAAAAAGGTCAAACCCTGCATGTGCCTGGCCTGTCAGCCCAGGCCCGTGCAGTATAGAACGGCAGAATTTTGGAAAACAGAAAGCAATATTGACAAATCGGTAAAGCGTAACCGGCCGAAACGGGTGCGCGGGCAGGAAGTTGGACGGTTGTTAGGATATAGGCAGAAATATTTTGTGGCACCCTATTTATATACACCCCACACAGCACACCAGTGTGTCCATGTGTGTGCCCTATCTCTCCCCCGCCTTCCGCATTTTAGAAAACACAGCTCCGATTGTTTCGCACGGAAGACTCCCGCATTCGAACAGATAACTGTCACTTTCCCGGAGAGTGCTGTCACTGGCTGGTGCACGAATCGATACACAACGGAAAGGCTCCAAAACACATACACACACGAACACATGTGTCCCACCAGCGACCATTGCCAGTCGTCGTTGTCTTTTTTTTTTTTGTAGATTTTTGCTCGCAAACTGGACGACTGTTTCGCACGCAGCTAAAACGCGCGGCACTCCACGACTGTAGAGCGTTGGCACGCATCGAGGCGTACCTCTGTGCCTGTGCCATTTTTGGTGCCATTTTTGTTGTTGCAAGCATCTTCCCGACAAATAATGGCGCTACCGACTGCTCGCTCGCTCTCGCACGCGTGTGCAAAGGGGTGTTTCGATATTGTGTGAGAGCGCGCGCGCGCGCGCGCCTGTGCTTACTCCACCACTAGAGCCTCCACACAAGAGACTGGTCCTGTGCAGAGTGCCCCATCTCTGTCGCACGGCATCAGATCCGCGAGGAGCAAGCAGAGCGAGCGCAGAGTCCTTGGTCGTGACGTCCTGTAGAATCGGGCAAGCATGGTACATGGTAGACGAGATGTCGTCCGCCATACCTGAGCGTATGTACAGTTATAGGTATACACTAAGCATGCTGTCCTCGCACAAAGGTGGCGAAGTGAGTGCAACAACCACAGAAAGAATCGCCGCAATAGTGTGTGTGTGTGTGTGTTCCCTCCGCCTGTCTGTGCAGTCGATTGCACAAACAAATATTTGCGGACGCGCAATTTTGGACGCTGAAACCAAACAAAATGGATTACCTGGGAGTACATTTAGCGGACCAAAATGTACACCCCATTTTGGGGGCACACACGCGCGCGCACTGTTCTGGCTGATTTGTTTGCCCGCCGATGGGCTGGTTAGACTGGTTGAGTGATGCACTAATTGCTATCGAATGGAGCTCTCGTACGTTCCACGGCGTCGGGGTGCTGAATTCTTCAGGAATGTCTACAGAGCACGCACGCGATTACCGCGCGACCAAAGCAGATAACTCACACCACCGCGGGTTCACATTCCACACGGGCGAACACGTCGCTCTGCAAGCCGCGAACAAAAGGGCAAGCAAACAACGAGCATTCCGAACAAGTGTTAAATGATGTTTAATTTTTCTTCAATTTGTATGCTTCCTCCGCAACGGCACGGCGGGAGAAAGGGAGGGCGTGGAAGCGCAGTCGGTTAAACGCTAAACGGGTGCAGCATATGACAGGCCGGACGGAGGGTTTCTGGTTGGGTGTATCGTATTTCTTCGGCGTTCAATTTGCCGGAACCGTTGTTGTTGGTGCAAGGGACAACTCCCTTACACCCTGGGACGAGGAGCATTCTGACGCTCTTTTCCCAAAACCAGTGGACAGCGCGCGCCTGGCACATCCGCTGGTGTGGCAGGAGAAGCAAAAGCCAAAAAAAAAGGAAGCTTAGTTTCTGCTGCCCGTCCGGATTCAAGCGTAATCCGAGTGCAACTGTGATGCGTTCAAGATTTATTCCTCACAATTTCAATGTCACAAGCTAATCTCCGGGCTGTGTGTGTGTGTGTGTGTGTGGGGCGCGCACCGTTTGATTTGGTGGTGCAGACGAGCACGGACGAGTTATGACAGTCGGTTGTGCAGCTCGCATCCCGCCGGTCACGAGTTTTGATTTTTCTTTTGGATCGGAAATTCATCCAGGCATCATATCATGTAACGGGCATGATCTCTATGGCGTCCTGCGTTTGGACACTGTGAAGTGCGGCCAGTAATGCGTGCGAGTCATCTGGGTCGAATTTTCATAGGAAAATGTCAGGAAGAGAATGAAGATCTTTTGCTAGAAGTCGGTAGAATCATTGACCGTTTTTGAACTCGGTGAAGAATTCTTGACTCGATGAATACCTTGAGTCAAATCACATTTGTACCTAGGTTTGTTGGTACGGTTATGAGTTGGATATGATTGTACATGTATTGAACATCTCATCATAGAGACATTATCCATATCCAATTTATGTAGGAACTATTTGAGAAAGATTCTGCTCTTGACTAAGATGCCTAGTATGCTCTCCCTACAGCTCACCAAGCTGATCTTTCTAATTGGTTCGCTAAACATATTGAAATAGTATGTCAATGAATAGTCTCAAATTAGAATCTTCCAGTCACGATGCGAATCAAAATGCAAAAAACATTATGAGAAAATATTGAAAGACATCAGTAAGGCACGAAACGTTTCAATCGCTACCAAAGCAAGCGAATCTTGATTCATGCTATGATTCAATCAATTGCCTGAATGATATGAACTTTGAAAGAAAGGTGCTTCAGTGAAAAAAGGTTTAATAATAATGTATGCTTCGCAACTCCCAAAAGAAAATTGTACATTTGAACAAGACAAGATTGATGGAGGTGACGACTTCAAATCTCAATTTTAAAATTCATCGTCTCGGATCAAAATATACATCAACTACAGCGCATTGCAAAACTACCCTCAATGG
>AXCO02005132.1:0-19080 GCA_000473525.2 Anopheles melas | reverse complement strand
CCGTGGCAAGCAAGAAACGGGGTAGCAATCGAGACGTTAAGTAGTCGTCACTAATTTGTTTGTACAAAACGTGCGTGGCAGCTTGGACAGGGGCAAGACAAAAAAAAAAAACATTCGAAATTAAACTGCACACAAACCAGCTTCTCGCGCACTGCGCTTGTGATCGTTGTTGTGATCGGAATTGTGGTTGCGTTGGAGTTGGCCGCTTTTTGTTGTTGTTACGGTCGCTTTAATACAAAAGCACATGCCCAGAGCCCCAAACTTGGCGAGCGAGGCGTCGAAGGGGTGTTTCGATGTGTCACGAAACCGTTTATGATTTTGACAGGTTGCTCTGTTCTCGAGGAGGTTGCGCGATCGATCGAGTGCTCGATTTCTGAATGGGTGTAAAGTGACGACTGCCAATACTGCATTCCAATCCTCAACCGGGGGCGGAAGAAACCGGACGGAGGAACACACATATTTGAAATGCAATTGTTACAATTCTAGACGTGCGGGAGTCAATTCGTTCCGTGCTGTACACGACACAAGACACCAAGAGACGCTTGACCCTGAGCCACGATGGCATGACAAATGATGCCGTCCGACAATATCGCTCGATCGTAGGCTATTGTGAGTGAGATTGCATTTTTCCACTCCCGTTTATTGTAAATAACCCACCAGGAGGACCTTGATCGCAACGACCGCAAATGCAAATAGGAAATTAATATCACACATCGTTAGGCGGCCGTTTTTAATTTTCATCCCAACCTGATGCGAGCTCCAATTAACTTGATCGCTCACAGGGTTTGGTGATGGAAGTGATTTATTTAAAGCACCTGCTCTCCCCGACCCCGACGACCGCAGGGCAGGGATTACTTTTTCCCCCGTTGGGTTGCTTGCCAAGTTGGACAAACTATCGCATCGCAAACGATGGACACAGAAACAGTGATTTTCGATTTCGAACAATATAATTAACGAGTATTCTCATCAAATTTTATGAACCTGATTATCATGATCATCATCATGATCGTCTGATGCGCAACTTCGCGTCGTCACAACCAACCGTCATTCGTGGTCGGTGCCGATCGGCGTAATAATCTTTTGCCACATTTTAGCGTTATTATTTTCAGCGTCATCTTTTGTGCGGACATTTTGCCGATGTCTGGTTGTCCCGATGGGGTGCGTGTTCGCATAAACGCGTGGACGCCCTTAAGTGGACGCGAAATAAGACATGCAATCGGCCAAGGGAGGAAGAACGAAAACAGGGAAGAAAAATCAAAACACTCTCCCCGTATGGCTATTAGCTGTTGGCCGAGCGACAGCGAAAAACTGGTAAAATAAACACACCGTCGTTTAATGACGTTACGATAAAACGAACATTCCATCCGCCAAGGGGTGGATCACAATCGATCCTCCTGAGCTCCGGAGGCTGGGATGTGGGGGGCATGTTAAAATCGACAAACTTTCAATCACCAGCAAATGGGACGGTTTGGAAATCGGGGAAAGTATCGGGAAAACGAGGCAACACAAAAATAAGAAACCTAATCAGGGTTGATCCTCGCCCACAGGAATCGGACGGTCGTTGCGGTGGTCCCTGATCGCTACGATTCGGGTGGTATAACGCGAGATGTTAAAGCAACACACACACACGCACAAAAGCCCAAGCCCACATTTTTTTTTGCACATCGTTTCGGAAATGGGGAGAATTCTTTGCCGCTGACGTGGTGAGATGTGTTTTGCCCCGAAAAACTCCCAGCCCGAAGGGTGAATAATAATAAACACCCGTTTAAAGTTAGACAATTTTGACCATGTTTCCCGGGTGGAACGGAACGATCAGAGTCATGCTAATTTTGGCTAATGGTTTCCTGCACTCCCAGAAGGGCACACAGTAGGGCTGCTTTAAGTAGCGGTTGTAACCATTTTTACCCATGTTGTACCAGCGCTGGCGCTGTAAATATGCAACTTATAAAAAAAAACACACTCACGCCCTACCGGTTTGCCTGTTGCACAAACACCGATGCTGTGGTGCCTGATACCAAACGCGGCAGCATTAGTGCATGTGGGGCTGGCGGTGTGCGACCGCGATCCTCCCATTTTATCGCATTCCCTCGATCGGCGGTGGAATGCTTGAAAGATAGGCCGGCCTGGAAAAGACGATCTTGTTACGTTGTCCGGGCACGGGCACGAGTAAAACGAGACATGTAGGCCATCACATTTGCACAAATATGGTTATCGATTAATCCAGTTCTAGCTTTGACGACGACGTCAAACAAGCAGTGGGCTTTGGCACATACGTCTGCAGCAAAGAGGAGAAAAACAAAAAAACTCGCCCCGAGCATGGGGAAGCAAAAACCATCCTTCGCCTAATGAAATTCACAGGAAAATTTCTCCCTCATTAGAAGCTAATTCTTGCGGATGGTTTTTGCTTGTTTGCTTGCGCCATTCGCTTGCCCACCGTCCCTTCCGGGGCAGTTGGGTAAGCACCCGGGCACACGATCTCCGTGCTGCTTTTCCTGGGACCGTGCTTTTCCTGGGACGTGCGCGATTCGCGTATTGCTTATTTCACGTTAATTATATCATTCCACAATCACCGATCGTACAGCCCACTGGGGTGGAGTCAGGTTCGTTGCTTGTGACGTCGCTCAAGTCACTGCTGCACGCTGCGTTTCGACCCGGGTCAAGATTCGTATAATATTGCTTTGAATTTTAATCGGCAAAACCCCCTCAGTTGACAGTTGTGCTGCAATTAATTAACCGTCCATAAATCAGGCGAGGTCAGTATCCCCCGTAGTGTTCGATACATGAACTATGGGATAGGGGTTGGTTTTAACACCATGTCACTTGCCGTTTCCTGCAATCTGATCCGTTTGATGTGGAAAGGGACTTTTCGTAGCGCTGCGAGCGCTGCACTTGGTCACAACAAATACGTCTGTAGTGTATGGTTTGACGTACGTTGGCGGAGTCTATTGGAAAGCAGATCCTAACACACCGAATCACCCCAACGTCAAGCTCTTGCTCATTTCAATTCCAAACGCATATCAGCTTCCCGTAGACAGCAACAGTTTCCGACGACTGCTCGATAAAACTGGTACGATAATCAAAACAATCAAGTAATAAGGCACTATAATTGCATAATTATAAATAGCTTGTCGGTGAATATGTAAGGACACGGTGTACGCGCATTCCATTTGAACGTTGTGCGGAACGATCACACAATAACCATCGATTAGGGAATAAGAGAGAGGCCGCGAGGATCAAAGAGTTTATTAAAATGTCGCGCATTTCCGCCGTCAACACCAACACTGGTTTTTGAGGAAGGGATCGTTCCGAAATGACGTGATTCATGCGTTCTCACAACACACGAATGACACGACGAACCCCAAGAGTGCGACGAGTTCTCCCCGAGGGCATCTTTAACCTTAATATCATTCCTTCGGGTGCTTTCTGGTGAATGCTTTCTAATTATCTAGCAACACACATACACACAGTGCTCTGTTCCGTAGGGGGTTTAAGATTTTCGAATTAAACCGTTACCGAAGGAGACGCACGCATACATGTCGGACGAGCTGTTGAAAATAAAATATTACACTGCGAGGTGGAATGAAAGGTGAGGTCAAATTGAGTTGACCCGATGCGCGTGAGAAGTGCTGCCAGTTCCTGGATCTCACTTTCTTCCGTTAGTTGGTTTGATGCGAGGTCTGTATATGTGGCTGCGTTTTTGTGCACTTTCAAAGTCAGCTAATAAAAATAGAAACAAACCTTCGTGCCTTTTATGACGCTGCGGTTCCGGCAGGTTCGCGTGCGAATCGTACGATCGCAATCTCTTCGGACGGGGTGGGGTTGTGATCTAAGTCACATAAATTTATCGTCTACTCGACGAGTGTACAACAATCTCACCCCTTTGGGTGGGTGATAAATGTTATCCTTTGCGTAGTAGATAAACTTAACCGACGAGACGGTCGTGGATAGACGAGACGTTATTGGATTGCTTTCTTCCGGGCAGAGGATGTCAATTAATCCCGCGTGGTACAGTCTACGGTTTGAGTATTTTAACGCGTGGGATTACAGTGCGTCTGTTGCGTCTCGTCTCGAAGATATGTGAATCGATGCCTCTCACAAGCGCTTAGTTGAAGTTTAATGCTATTACTGAAAGGAGGTCGTAGAAGTAGTCGGCGACAAGAAATAACAAACCTAATGCGAGGGGCGATAGAAAAGTCGCAACACGCTTCGGGGACACGCGTGTGCGATCGCGCACATGGTGCTAATAATTTCGCTAAAAGCTTTTCGGAAGGGTATTTTTTTCGCGCGGTGTTCGTTGAGGTGTGAGTGTCGAGATGACCGGTCGGTTTGGACCGGTTTTTCTGTTGGTTTCGAGGGTTTGTATGTTTAGATTGTTGCCGGGCGAAAGCAAGCTTGTCGGTGCTGTTCACCGCGCTGTAATGTTGCGCTTTCGTTCTTCTCAACGGTTGCAGCCGGATTCAGCTATTGCTGTGATTTGTGTGCCAAGTGGACCAGAATAGGGGTCGGAGAAAGTGTGCAAGACAACAAAGTTGTTAGTTGGTACGCCCACAATGCACAAAGTGCCGCGAGATCCCGTCATGTTTGGTAAAGGAAGAAAAACACACTCGGCACGGGAAACAAGAAGAAGACTACCGCCAACTCGAACGCATCATTTCGAGAGGAATTAATTAAAACAAAAACCTAATCACAGTATTTATCGCGTCCGACGGCGATCGATCGCGGAGGAGGAGAAGGTTTATCTGGTTACCCACCAAGCTCGCGCAGGAAAGCAAACGTCACGCGCTTTAATTACAAACCTTTGAAGCAACCGATCGATGCGAGCTACCGACCTGCAGCTAGGAGGAGCTTTGCCTTGTTATGTTTCTACCGCACATCATTTCACCAACGACCGGGATGGTTGTACCAGAATCGTCAGATTCATCGCTCGGTCCCTTCTTTGAGGTACGGAACTCCGGAGAAGGCAGCTGAGCGGGCGAGGTAATAAATAAGTCACGAACTGTTTCAGCTCCATTTCTGCTGCACAAACAAAGCATTAAGTATCGATAAGATCGATAAAATACCACCTTCCGATTCGGATGTGGAGGAGGTAATGGACGGCATGCAGCTAGCGCACACGCAAACCTCGGGAAAAAACGAACCTCAGGAAACTGTTCAAGATATCGTCCTGGTGGAAATAAAAAAAAAGCTGAATGACATAGGAAATGGGATCCACGGTTTCACGATTGTTCAACAGCAGCAGCAGCAGCAGAGACATTGGAAAGAAAGGTAATAAACCGGTAGAAGAGCAACACAGTGCCACACGCTGACGAGCGATGATAATGATGATAGGGTTGTGGGATGATCTAACACCCACGTACCATTACCGGTGCTGATTGCTCGGCTAGGATTATTATGCAATTGCAGAAGTAGGTTATACGCCGATGGACGATAGTGCGACGCTCGTGGAAGGGTCGGCCTTACTCTTGTGCATCCCTGGAATGCAACCCGCAAGAGTTCAATGCTTTCATAAATCTAGGGTCTAGGTAGCCTTACCAGAATGGGTGAATGGTTTTAATCTTTTTGCTTTATTCCCAGGCTCCGTGAAGGTGGGAGAGAGATCTAGCGACAAGTACGCTTGCGCCCCGCTTTACACGATTGGTGCATTGTGAATATCCAATTCAAGCATGCGTGCACTGTGCCGGGATAATGACACCACAGCAAGAACCTTACCTACCGTGTATGTCGGTCTAGGTGAGGGAAAGTCTTAGAAAAAAAAGAGACCCGCTCAGGCATGATATCATCAGTACGCGCACTGTATGCTCATAATGGCAAAGCCAGGTAGCGGTCGCGTGTGGGCAAAGCGCACCGGGAGCACAATGGCATGTGCAATTATTATGCGTAACGAATTACGGGATGAATGCGGGCTGAAATTCTACTGTCTAAGGGAGTTTGGAATCTTGGAATCGACGGAATTCTGCGCACACATTGCACAATTACAGTCGATGCGGGGCGACAACGTTAGTGCCGCTAGTGCACCTAGTGTGCGCCCAATCGACCTCAGGAGAACTGAGGTCGCACCACGTCCAAAGAAGGCCACGTACGCGCTGTCTGCACCATAAATAATGCAGTAGAGTCAAATGCAACGGACACAGAGAAACAGAGAAAGCGAGCATTTGCACTCGAAGGATCAATCTGAGGGGGGGATAGGGTTTGTTGCCTATAGATTCGTTCAATTGCGGGCACTATACCTCGACGACGAACCCCCAAAACGACCCAATTGCTATGTTCTGTGAATGAGACCCTGGAGTGAGAACTACATCTTAGCGCACTACACCTACCTCCGGGACGGTCGTTTCGTAGGGTGTGTTGATAAACATCGGCGGATTATCGTTGACATCCGACACTCGGACGATTATTGGAATGTTGCGCTTGCGACGCGTCGACCGCACCATGCAGGTTATCTAGATTCGGAACCAGAGCACGAGAGGGAGAGAGTGCGAAAGCGAAAACGAAAGGAGCGATTTAGTGGAACTGTTTTCTGCTGTTGGCATTGAGCAAACCGAACGCCGCCTACCTGGAATACGATGTGGCTGAGATTTTCCTCGTCGCGATCTAGTGGATGAATCAGTCGCAAGGATTTGCCGTCGAGCAGGAAGGTCGGTTTGCCCTTTGGGAAGACCAGCTCCAGGGTGATGTCATCGGTCGGGTCGCCCGAGATCGGTAGCTCCGGTGGGTTCGTACGTTGCGCCACGGCTGGTAAAAAGAAACGAAAGGTAGTGGGTTTAGTAAAGATCATCAGATGAGCTGCTGGAGCGGGAAAAAAGTGTCCCATGAAAAGTAGTTCTGCAGTGGGACGGCATCTCCGATCTGTTCAATGTGATTTAATGTAGGGTATCAGGGGTGTTTCATACTTTGCCAACTCCAATGTACGCCTTATATTCTAGTAAAAGGGCCTGTTCCTTAGTTATCTTCAAAAGTGTTTGAAGTATGCAGTGCAACATAAAGTTCTTCAAAACTCGGAATCGTTATTTAACGTTACTTTGATATTATATCCTGTGTCATTACAAAATGCTATTCCGAAGTATTACAGACCGGCTGGAGTTGCTTCTATCATTACCACAACCCCATTCCAATAGTGTAATATTCTATTTTACTGCTTTATTAAGTCTGTAAAAGAACCAAACGCAACTGTATATTAGTGGTATTCTTAGAGAACGTGAGGATCGAGAGCTACTAGATCTTGATGCTCCAAATAGCAGGAATTACCGTTCCCGATTACTTTATGGGCCCAACCCAAGCATACAGTTGGAATCTCCGCGCATGCCGCAGCTTACAAGCACACACGAACACACCCGCAGGAAGCTCTAATTCTGATTAGTGCCTGCGGGGGGCAATAAGCTGCCCAACAGTGCAGCCGGAACGGTCACGAAGTGGTACGTCCACGAGCAACAAACAAGTGTACCATTACTCTACCCACCTACAGGGCAAATTTTAATTGATTGTGCCTGTTGTTGTTACTTTTTGCCAACACATGGTGTGCCGCTTCTGGACGGGCAAAATGGGTAGCAGAGCAAAGGAAAAAAAAGGCTATTTTACACAAAAAAGGAAACCATTTCGAGTTGCAGCCAATTTAACTTTAGCCGACTGAAGGGATACTCTATCTGGATGCCCGATCCCGCTGTACCACCTGTAGCTTTTAGCGAGCTTTGCCTGAAGGGGACAATTGCGTACTAAAGTTACCGTACCGTCGTGCGCAAGAGTGCTTGAGTGAGGCGTATTGCCGCAAGATCCTTCGTGCGCTCGAGGATACGAGTAAACGCAAACGTAAAAAACGCAAATATGTCTATTTATGCTTAAACGAACGGGTATTTGGGAGCTGTTTGTCCTTTTCCATCTCTTTCCCTGTTCTGTCTTTAAATAACACGCACAGCTCGCTAAGTACACTTACAGCTTCCCCGGCTTTCCTCAATGTCCAGTATGATGCTGGACTGGCCCGTTTCCACCTCGCACAGTTGCTGCTTGCCCTCGACGCCGGGTAGAACGGCACAAGAGGTCACGAGAAGTATTGCCAGCAGCAACAAGCTGCCTGCCGGCCGGACTGTTGCCTGGCCCAGAAAGCTGGTCACCATCATTACTGGATGCTGCGTTCTCGACCGTTCTGGTAGCCGATCGTGCCTGTTGTTGTGCTGTTGTTGCTGCTGCTGCTGCTGGTCCCGTTTCGTGACGATCGATGCCATCGATCGAGCGACCGTGTTGCTGCTGATAGTCATTTCCGCTGGTGTCGCCGCGTCCGGTCGCGATGTCACGCTGGCTGGCCTGTCGGTGTGCTTCCCGTGCGAGCGTAGCCACCGCGTCTAGCAAAAGGGAAAGGTAGAACGAAAACGTACGAATTAATTAAAGACGTAAAAGCAGAATGAGCGGTGGAAGGGAAGAGCATTGGGTGCAGGATTGGATAGGTGGCAGTGGGGTTTCGATTGCAATGTAAGTAGCGAACGGTGTGCCGCTCTCAAATTATACATTCATATACGCGGGCCCGATAATGTGGGACCTCCGCGTGCGCTGTGCTCTATCACCGCGCCTACGTAAATCCTTGGACAGACCACGCGGCGCTCCGTGGGAAACGAAACGGGGCTCCATGTTTCACCTGTGTCGTTTAAAATGGCAAGCATGTGTATGTGTGTGTGTGTATGTGTGTTGTGGATAACAAGTACGCGTACCACCAACAATTAGTGATACGTTTAATCAATTAACATACTAACTAGAACTAACAAAGCAATTGCCATTGTCGGTGCTTGTCTCTTGGCGGGCGGGATCAAATCGTGAGGCAACGCTTACTATTTGCATAACCGCCCTTCGCCAATACAACGGACCGGTACGGGGAGAAAGCATCGTGGGATGCAGGGAAGTGGTTCTGTCCGTATCGGAACGATTAGGAAGATTAATAGGGCGAGGAAGAAAATATGGTAATTCCATTTCCGCTCGAGCCTGCCGTAACGCAACGGGATTAGTCACTCGAGTACGCGATCACCTGTCGCTGGTGTGTCGCGGTGTCGGCTGGTTAAATGTCATTTATTCTCTTTCTTCTTTTCTAGCGGGTGGTTTGGTATTTGCTATGACTCGAAATGGAAGGGATAAGTGATTTAGCCCACACTTCTCAGAGTGGTATGAGGTCAAGTTTCTTTGCAAATCTCTCAGACATCACTCATAGCTTCTGGGTGCTTTCATAGTTGAGAGATTTTGCCAAGAAAGCAGGCGGAATAGAATTAACTGATTGCTTACGTTAATTTTACACTTCGAGAAGAAAATGTGAAAATTAGAAAAAGAGAGTTATCATTAAAGATTAAAATTAATACGGTTTTCCTCTTTTACAGCTTTCTTGTTTTCTTCAGTAAAAACTATTATTAAAATGTAATGCTCTAGCGTATTATTTTAACCATAATATTTTGCTGTAAAATTGCAAGACCTTATAGTTTTTGCAACATAGTTACTCAAAATAGAAAAACATCAAACCACTTGTCCACTGTCGAATGATTTGCACCTTAGTGGTGCAATGATTTTTACAAAAAAAATGAACATTCCTGGTTGGATTATCTTTATGTTTTCAGTACAGTTTCTGCAACACTGCACCCAGAATCTCACGCGTTTTATCCATCCAAACACATGCGCAAAATATCGATCGTGTACGTAGCAATGTGTCGCTGAGGTTATCGATCAGCGCAGGTCGAACGATGTTGTGCGCCGGGCAATCTGAGTCCTAGAAAATGGTCCAGTTTTTTGTTGTTTGCTGCTCGGTACACTCCTTCCGCTCACTCCTCACCCAGTCGCACGCTCACGAGTGCACGATTTGGCCAAATGAAGCCGACAACGAGATAGTCGGCTTCGCAAGATTAATGATTTGCGTAGTTGGGGCTCGCCTTCGAAACGCAACGAAGGCGTGCGCAATGGGGATTGGAAGAATCGAACAGGATCGAACCGATTGGGGTAATTAAATATTCAAATGCACCTTGCAATCGGGTGTCCCATTCATGGTGGGATAAAATTACACCTGCCAGAAAGGGGCGGAACGTGGGGTCGTTATTACGGAGCGGGAGCATGGGGCAAGATTTGGAGCAGTTTTTTTTGAAAAATAGGCTCGTCCGTTTGTGGAGCCTCGCGGCTGGAGTGTGCTTTCGATTATTCAAGCGTGTTAGGGTGCAAGGGAAGGCTCGGTCCAAGGGAGCACGCAGCACTACGAAAAACCGGGCCTGCCATGATTGCGCACACGGTGCAACAGGCGCACCAAGATGCTTGGTGATAGATTGCAGGCGCTCCGTGTTTGCTTCCATACACGGGCATAAAGATAAAGCACCAGCAGGCCACTTGCGCACGCGTGTGTTCGGTGAAATGGAACATACATTTTGCATTTGCCAGTTTCGAAGCCGGACAGAAGAGTGGTCGAATCAAATTCGCTTACGCAATGCCGCGCGAACCCGATCGGGAACTGCGATCGGTGCCGCCGTAGCTACCCGGGAAATATGTGTGTTTGTGTGTTGCTTTTTGCAGTGCAGTCGAAGATTTTCCCCATCGATACACTGCCCGGTTGCTGGGTTGGTATGGTGGACAGTTTGCGGACACTGTGCAACAAGTGCAACCGAGCAGCCAGGGGGGAGGTGTCATTTCCATGTTCGGTCGATGCCGAGCTGGGCTCCGGTTCTCGCTGGAATGTGGCATGCATCGCGCCAATAAAAAGCAGAGTAACGACCGAAAACTGATTTGCCCGAAGCGCATTTTCGGTGTGCCGATGGAAATGTGTGTTTGACCCGGGTGAAAGAAAGTGGGTGGAAAATGGGGTGGAAAGCCTAGTATCCGTAATCTATCCCCGGACACGATTAACGAGCGAATGTGTTCTGCCTCCGTTTAGCCCCCTTGTTTTTTGCTGCGCTGTTTTCATCCATTCTGTTCTTGTCTCACTCCCAGCGGTGCTCGGGAGAAGCATTTGCGAGGCTCATTACGTTAGATTGATCCCGTTCTTCCTGGCTCGGGACCAGGACAAAAAAATAAAAAGACAGCAAAACAAAGCCTGGGGCGTTCATCGGATCGACAGCAGCCTGCTTAACCTTTCTTAACCGCGGCTCGGTATCCTCGGGGGCTCCGAAAGGGTGGACTTTTTGTGCCATTATTTATGGCCCAATTTACCCAATCGTCGTTAATAATAATACCTCGTAAATTATTTCCCCATTCCGCTCCCGTTCTCCCTTTCCCAAAGGTACCGCCAGTTTTGCGCAAATATGAACCAAATTCATTCTCCCGCTTGGAGGGTTATTTGTTGTGTAAAACTTTTTTTTTGTTACACCCTTTGCATCACGATCCAGAAAGTTTGTCCTCTACCATTTTGCCATTCTGGCCCACTGACACTCCGGGCCATTTTTTTTTTCTCGATCGAGAATTGGTCCACTTTTTTGACGACTTCATTAGTCCTTATTTTCTTTCGGATTTTCTTTGAGCTTATTTTCTTGGTCCTTACTTGATGTCAAATGCGTTGTGGTCGCAAACGGGCCACACACACAGTTTGTAGCACCCCCCAAAACCGAACCCGATGCACCGTAAACGATGAGAGCCAAAGCACTAGCTCCCTGCTTCAACTCTGTACATCGAAAGCAAAATGTTTTATTATTGCGTGTAATAATGATTACGGCAATGATTAATTGTGAAAATATTCTGCAACCACGCCAAAATACCACCGGTTTCATCGTGTGAGTTGTTGAGAATTCGTTATCGACGACACTGGGCGAGCGATACGGCCACAAAACGGGATGAGCAAAACAGCAAAGATGAGAGAAAGATACGGAAAACATGAAACAAAAAACAAGCGTAAAAAAACCTCCCAACACATTGCAAGCGGGTATGCGCTATTGTTGCTGGCAAAACATGAGCACAAACCACTTCGGGCGGGACCGCCAGAGATCGATCACCCATTTATCATGCACCGAAAGCGCGAGAAGATGCGCTTACATTTCCACCCTCTCCCGTTTGGGGCTGTGTGTGTGTGTGTGAGCGCGCGCATCGCATTGCGCCGGAACCGGTTATGGTGAGTGCGTTTGGGCGATTTTCCCAATTCGCCAGAGGATGCATCGGTCGGCCCTTGGTGCGGTGCGATGCGTCATTTGGAGTGCGAATGGACATAAATTGTGACATTTATTTATTGGTCCCGTTCTGGTGTCCTCCACCTCGCTCCCACGGGACCACGGGAGGTGTGAGGTGTATGCCGTGTTTGATTTAGTGTGTGGACCTCTCGGTGCACGCCCGGTGCTGTGTTGATACGTTTGCGAACCCATCCTTTAGCGTGTAGCGTAACATGACACGCTGCGACGCGGGGTGTGTGTTTGCGTGAGGCGAGAAGGGATGATTATGATCGGTGGTTTGATGCACGGCGGTGCAAGGTGCTGAGAAGACATAATCTTGCAGCCATAATTGCGCCACTCAATCATTAACAATTATGACTGTGGTCGTGTGATAAGGCTGAAGAATGATTGTAGATTAAGTGTTTTGATAAATTTGCATTCCTAGATGGGAATGGATTAGACAGGTTTACAACTGGTGAGCCGTCATTAATCATTTGTGTAACATGGTTGGAGATCGTGTGCCAACGACAAACACGTTTCACCTAACGCAAGGTTTAATTTGACCGTTGACAATTTAATACTATAATTACACTAATATTTGAATGAATGAGCTTGTTAGGAGTGATTAGGGCTTAACAATTCCGCATTTTAAGAGTTTAAAATTTTGTGTTGACCTCTGGCCATTGCAAAACATATACTTAAACGGCTAAATGCGAAATGTTTGTCAGCGATTGAATATTAATGCTTCATGGATTTCGCCTACGGCGTTTCCCTTTTCCAACACTATTAACAGTTGAGGAAAGCGAACACCGCATGCTGGAACGTGTACGATTTTTCACCTGCTCCAAAGGACTGCGTGAGGATGCTGCGCGATCGGGTGAGCTGTTAAGATCGTGATTTTTATGCGTGCTTTCGTGTTTTTTTTTATCTGTTATATACACCTCGACGACCCATAAATAATGCATAGAAAACTTCCAAATGACAACAACTTGTTAAATCAATTAAAACTCGTTTTCACTTTGTCCCGGCGAATACCGACAACCCCTTAGGGGGTCCCCGCCTTAAGGTCCCGCCTAGCGCACTGCACAACCAGCCAGCTCGATGCCAAAATCCTGTGGGCCGCACTACTCGTCTGGTTTGCGTGCGTACTGGCCCGTTTCCCATCGATGAATCGTTTGGTGCCAGCTTTTGCGACCGGCATCTTTGGATAGGCGAATCGCAACAGATACACAGACGCACAGTGCCAAAGGGGCAACCGATAAGATCCCAGCGTTTGTCATTCTGGTTTGCATATGCGTGCGTGTCCCCGGATTTATTTTCCCTTCGCACTCGGCCCCTGCCAGCTGGAGTTCTCTACTGAGTGATGGGTTTCGCCAATCCGCCAACTGCCAGGGAAGCCCGTGTTCGCTGCTTGGGCAGCAGCTTGGGATGGATAAAATGTAGACTTGTTTGTCAGTTCCAGGGAATGTACAACCTAAACCAACGTAACGAAACGAGCGTAAAACGGGAAGAAGGGATAAGAGAGGGCAAAGGATTCACAATTTGGGGGGATTGCTGCCAATCGGGTGAAGGGCAACGTGTAGTCTGTACCCCCACCGGGTGCCGACCTCCGGGTGGTACACAAATTAAACAATCCACCGGCGAAGAAACGGGCACCCAGCACCACAGTGTCAAATGTGTCTCCTTCGCCTTGCATGTGGAGTGCACTTTTCATTTCATTTTATGACCCGGTCGCTTCTCTACCGGACCTTTTCCGGGGTTTCGGACCCTGTTCCGGGCTGCTTGCTGTGCCGTGCGTTGGTCTTCTCCCAGGTCGGTTAAGCCTATCGCTGCTTCTCTAGCGCGGTTTGTGTTGCGGATTGGGCACACTTGTTTTCTCCTTGTATGGTAGCAGCAAGAGCAGCAGCAGATACGGCATTTAGAGCGCGTTGCGACCACTTCCTGACCATGGTTTGTTGGAGTTGGAGTTGTGTTGCTCCGGCCCGGTGTGCTGTGTCGTGTGGTGCATGTCGATTGGATTATTTATTTTATTTTTCCATTTAATTAGATGCACTTGGGCGATTGTTTGGCGGGTTTCGTTGCGTTTCGTTTTTCGCATGCCTGAGCGAAAAGCCCTGTAATGAGCTTTGAGCGACAGATTTTCATCGCCGTGCCCCAAACGCGGGAAGGCAAATGTCTAGCATTTGGGCACCGAACTTCAGCACCAATTTCTCTCTACTTTCGGTCTAGTTTTAATTGATTTTGCTTGTAACGTTCCAGACACAGACACACCGGGAAAAGCATTCCAGTTCCATGGCCCACACAAACAACCGCACACTCCGCTCGCTCACCGGGGGTGGTAAATGTTTTGACATGGAGACATGAGCCACCATCGAAGCCACTTTCAGGACCGGGTTTCAATTACAGCTCGCTCTGTTTGCTTGCTAATTATTGATCGAGCAATGATGCAAACATGGCGGTCCGGCGGTCCGGCTGGTTGGCTTGTGTTTTGTTTTTGCACCCAGTTTGAGCGCTGTCACACGGGTGAACCGATGGGTGATGTTACCTGCTTATGCAAGGCAAAGGGAATTAGTTAAAACACAGGAAGGCTCCAACCGAACCAGATCGAACGCTGCTGGATGTCCCGATAATGAACCGGCACGATGATGATTAAGACTCATCCGGGTCCATCATCAATCCAGTCGATTCCTTTCACCACGTTAGCAGAGCTCTAACTGATCGGTTCCGGGGCACCGGGATTCGTCGGTTTTGTGCACAACTTCTCACAAATTCGCGCGTGGTGGTGACAGGAAATGTATTTTCACATCGTTAGGATTGTGGCAAATATAAAAAAAGGAGTACAGAAGAAAAAACTATCTGCAAACTGTTAAGCCACCATCGCTCCTGAAGACGATTGCCCCGGTACGGTGCGGCGTAAAATATGCATCCCTGGTTCGATTATCCAATGCTGAACTGTGTTAATTTATCTCCACTCACTTAGCAACCTTTCACTCGCCATATGCACGTGCAAAGTGTGGAAAGTGTAGGCATGCAAACAAAAAAGAGCTTTACTAATTTACACCCCATTGCTGACTGGTGCAAGGAGTTCGTCGCTGCCGCTTGCGTTGAAGTCACTTGTTTTAATTGTACGCTTTAGGCTTGCTGTACTTGGGAGCATCTTCACAGTGTGGCTGCGGCAGTGGTTCGAAAAATGCAACATCAATTTTACACCTCCTGTCTTCCCGCTCCCTTTCTCTATCTCTCCTAGAGTGATCGATGATGACTACTTGTCCATCGCCACTGACTGACACAGCGTCTACACTCTCTCGGGTGAAACGTTTCTGGCGACGGTTGCGCGGCTGTGTGTCGTCGCCTTGTCGTTCGTTATGTAAATCGGTACCACAGCACCGATCGCAGCACAGTCATCAATTCTAGACTTTCCCCTTTTTCTGTAACCGGGCAGCCTCGGAGACGATCTGGGCGGGACGGGACGATACCGGTAAATAAATCACTCTCACTTTGCCGTCGCCTTCCGGAGTCCTTCCCGGTCGTGCTATCACTGTCAATCAACTCTCTGCTCAGGTTGGTTGTTTCTATTTTTCTTCCCATTGCTTCGCTTACCGTTAGGATGGGCTTGACATTTATTTCCCCTGGTCGAGAGATTCATTTGAGTCGGTGAAGACGGGCACACCCGCCGATGTCTCACCAGACTGAGGCGGTAGTTGCGGTACAGTTGCCTTGGAATAGTTGCAACGGTGGTTTCAAGATCGTGCAGCAGGCTCGCACGCGCGCTGACTCATTGCGTTGCAGGAACTCTTATTAAAGTAGCTTCTAAGCCGGTTGACTGGAAGCAAACCAGGGTCACAATGGAGGGATGGTGCTGGAAAGCAGCCGCAAAGGAAACAATGGACAATTCTTCTTTTCCTCGCCGCGAATGGTTGGGCCACTTCCCCATGGTTGGTTGACTCATCCCATCCAGCAGACGGCAAGCATCGACCGCTCATCATCTTCGAACACCACCATTCAGCACTAGCATTGCTCACATTTTCATTCAAACATCAGGCAATTGCTTGCCCTTTTCCTCGTCCCCGTTCCACCCTTTTCTATCACCAAGCGCCAGTTTAGTTTGCTGGGCTGCGTTTCAGTATCACGACGATCGCATTAAATAAAATTAGCCTTTACAGCATGCACATAAACCACAAACCAACCACCCGCCCGCGAAAAGCCTTGATCAAAAGCAATCAGAATTGCTTTTGGGGCTCGGGACGCTCGGTAGCGTACCGCTTGGCGTTTCTTTCTTCTTCGTTTGAACCATTTCTAAGGTCTCAGCAAAAGCAGAGAAGGGCGGGGAACAACAAAAAACTAGGTGCGTTCGGAACTGGCGAGCTTTCGGCGCCAATCGCACCAATCGTCGGCGCCAAACAATAATCGGTCCGAAAACGGAACGCGCGTTCGTTGAAGACTAAATAATAATACTTACGCCGAAATTGAAAGTGATTTATGATGACGTTGCGCGGCCGAGTGTCGAACGGCGCGGGAACTTTGGAGTTTCCTGCGCCGATCTAACCTCCTGTTTGATACCCCCAAACCGAAGCTACATAATATCTTGCCTTGCGTTCGTCATACACAATCGGTTCGGTTTATTCTAATTGTGCGCTCAGCCAAAGGTTCAACCCTTTTAGCTGTGGTGCAGGGCTCGCCTTAGCGTTTCGGGGTGAAAGGGCACAACGGTGAGGCAGCGAAAATGGTGTCCAATTTGGCGGTGCCTAACGCTCTACACGAATGGGTCACCCCTTTGTACGCCGTCGGGGGTTGGGTGATGCTAAAATGTCAGAACTTTAACGATAACGATCGTGCACGGTTGTGTGTCAGCTCGTCTACCCGTTCGGTTGGATATGGACGATGGAGAAACAACGATCGTGCACGGTTGTGTGTCAGCTCGTCTACCCGTTCGGTTGGATATGGACGATGGAGAAACAAAAACAAAAATCATACCGGCTCCGTGTGTCTGCAGTCGCTAGTGGTTCATCATGCTGTCGGGTTCAAAGATTAACGGCTTGCGGTGAGCCCCGATTGCAAAATCTCTATTCGCCCCGTACGTGGCATGTGAAGAGCGTACACCACACTGCAACGCATACTCCATCGCTGCAGCGATGTTTTCATTTTCCACCAATCAAACACTTGACCCGACAGCTGGTGGTGAGTCGTCAATGGGTCCTGTGCCTGCGGGTTACATACCCGCAAACGTTGAACGGTCGTCCCAGAGATTGGCCCATGTTGATTTAAATGCTCCAGCGAGCGGCAGCATTCCGGTAGCTGCGGAATGGAATCCGTTTCCCTCGCTTCGGGGATAAACATCTTCAACCGAAACGCCGAAAACGCTCCGACTCCACACTCCACTTTCGATTGGCCGATGGCCACAAATGCCAGCAGATCGCTCGCATGCACCAAGCGATAAACTTTCACTCCCCGAACCGATGGATGGATGGTACCGGGAGGTGGAAGGTGGCGTGCAGCAACCATTAAAACCATCATGACCCAGCTAAAACAGATCGAACCCGCGCTCGGGAGGATGGGTTCGGGTTTTCGCTTTCTGCAGTAGCCATAAAACAAACAGCGAAAACTCTCGATCGCATCTTCCGCGAAACTTCGTCGACGATCTCTGTCCGCTGGTCTGGAATGTTTCGACGTAAGCTTTTTCGTTTTTTTCTCTCTCTATTATCGAGTACAATCTCTACCCGTGTCTGCTGCCGTCAGCGTAAGATCGAGCGTGGAGGGTTTCAAGTGAGCGAAGGAAGAGAGCCTCGTTGAAGTTGGTGCAGCGCCACAGTTCGAAGGTGATCGATTGATGGTGAGAAAAGTGACGAACATTCCATCCTCAAGCCTGAAGTGATAATAGTTAAAACATTTTTCAATAATGATATTTGTCATTATTGACGAGTATCAAACAGAAGAAGAATAAAAAAAAAACTTAATAATGTATCTTCCCAGCTCGTTTGCGGGTTTGTAAATGTAATGGCGCTTTTCCATACCAGGGTCTCGTGGAGTATGGGGACAGAGATAAAAAAAGAAATCCCTCATCGGAAGAAAAAGCTTTCCTCGAACCACCACCGAGGGTTCACGAGGGATAGCAACGATCGAAAATGCCACCACAAAACATGACCTCAATCGTAAAACTGGTTGGGACGTTCTTATTATCGGGCGCTTTCGTTTGCGGCGCAAATTAAGGCCCGACGCATCGGTCGTCGATCGAGCGAAAGCATATGGGAACAAAACAAAAAAAAAAAACTGTGCAAGGAGCATAAACATTCTCCCAAAAAGCACAAGGAAAAAAAATGAAAACAAAAATCTGTGAGCCCCGTTTGGGATATGGCGGAAGAGAAAATGAACTGTCCAAGCTTACCTCCCGACGTCGGCAAACAGAGAAAAGTCGGACATCCTCCTCCCGTGATGGGGACCCGTGGGGCATAATCTGCTTTTTACCATCTTCGCTGCTGCCAGGCACGACACGAAAGAATCGAACGTCAATATGAGTTGGCCTACTTTCGCTTTCCATCTGTGTTTTGGGCCACCATCACATGGCAGGGGGAGGATGAATAGATTAAGCGAAGAGTTAACCCATCCGAGGGGGTGCAGAGATGATAAGGCTTTTCGTACATTCGATTAAGTGTGGCGCTGCTCCTTCCCTGGTGCTATTGGGGGAAGGTTGTATCTTTTCCAAAAGGCAATTTATTTCTCTTTTTTCTCGCTTCAATCATGTGCATGTAACACGCTCTGACTTTTTTGTCGCGTGTTGATTGTCTCGCTGCTACTGGGTGCGTGTGCTGAAAATCCGGTTCCATCATATCGATAACTACTCCCGCGACGCCACCCCCTGCGCATGCACTTTCCAGGAAGCAAGGAAAGGGATGATTGAAGTGAAAAGGAACAGCATCGACACTTACACACTTTTACGAAAAAAGAGGTTGGCTTCCAAAATCAATCCACTGATTTACACAGGCAGCTACGCGGGTGCTACAAA
>AXCO02005131.1:0-18961 GCA_000473525.2 Anopheles melas | reverse complement strand
CCTTCCCAGGAAGGAAATCAAAGTGATTCGCTACGTTTCGTACATCCGCGGCATACTGCTGTCCTTCATCATGTTCACGACGCGCGTGTCCATCTTTCTCAGCCTGGTAGCGTACGCGCTGGCCGGCCAGGTGGTGACGGCGGAGAAAGCGTTCGCCATTACCGCGTACTACAACATCCTCCGCACGACGATGACGATTTTCTTCCCGCAAGGCATTGGCCAGTTTGCGGAAGCGCTCGTGTCCGTCCGGCGCATCCAGAAGTTTATGCAGTACGATGAAATCGAAAGTGCGGAAGGAGTTTCCATGGTTGGTGGAGATGGAAAGGACGCATCCGCCTCCTCGTCGTCCGATCTGCAGGAGAAGAAACCGGACGCTGATCCGCTGGCCCTCCCGAACAGCAAGTTCATTCGCCACTCGGAATCGGACGGGCTGAAGGAGCCGGCAGCAGTGAACAATCACCACCAGCAGCAGCAGCATCATCTGTCCGATGCGGGTGTGATCGTGGAGAAGGCGGTTGCCCGGTGGGATGCGAAAGCGACCGAGCTTACGCTGGACGGTGTCGATCTGCACGTACAGCCAGGGACGCTTGTAGCCGTCATTGGACCGGTCGGTGCCGGCAAGTCTAGCCTGATCCACGCCATCCTAGGCGAGCTGCCGCTCGAGTCCGGCAGCATCAAGGTGAACGGGAACGTTTCGTACGCCTCCCAGGAACCGTGGCTGTTCTCCGGCACGGTCCGCCAGAACATCCTCTTCGGCCTGCCGATGGATCGCGAGCGCTACAAGCAGGTGGTGAAAACGTGCGCCCTCGAGCGCGATTTCCACCTGTTTGCGGACGGCGACAAAACGATCGTCGGCGAGCGCGGTGTGTCGCTGTCCGGCGGGCAGAAGGCACGCATCAGCCTGGCCCGGGCCGTGTACCGGCGGGCGGAGGTGTACCTGCTCGACGATCCACTCAGCGCAGTTGATTCGCACGTTGGCCGGCACCTGTTTGACCACTGCATGCGCGACTACCTGCGGGGCAAGATCGTGATACTGGTGACGCACCAGCTGCAGTACCTGCAGAACGCCGACCAGATCGTCGTGATGATGCACGGCCGGGTGGAGGCGGTCGGGACGTACGATAAGCTGCGCGAAAGTGGGCAGGACTTTGCCCAGCTGCTGGCGGCCCCGTCCGGCCGGGAGGACGACAGCACCGACACGGAGTCGATCAAGCGGTCGGGCAGCCTGTACAAGCGGCAGAATAGCGAGTCGAGCATGGACTCGGCCGTGGCGGACGGCGAGGGCCCGGAGGCGAAAGCGACCGAGGAGCGGCAGAAGGAGGGCTCGATCGGGTACGACGTGTACCGGGCGTACTTTAGGGCGAGCGGTGGCAACCTGGTGGTGGTGCTGATACTGTTCATGTTTCTGCTGTCGCAGCTGAGCGCGTCCGGGGGCGACTACTTCCTGACGTACTGGGTGAACAAGGCGGAAGAGAAAGCGCCGGCCGCTGCCGGCGGGGACGCTGGCACCGCAGGAGCAATGTTTAGTGCGCTGGCCAACGGGACGGCAGAAGAGTTCAACGAAACTACCACGTTTGAGCCACCGGCAGTAACAACGGCCGTTACGACGGGCGCGGGCGGAATCGGCGTGTTCTTTACCGCCATCCGGCAGATGTTTGCGTCGGGCGATGAGGAAGAGGACCGGTACATTGACATCTACATCTTTACGGCGCTAACGGTGGCGACGGTTGTGATAACGCTTACGCGCAGCATGTTCTTCTTCAGGGTGAGTGAAAGAGTTCTAACCAAAAATTAATTCTCTTTTCTATTTTCTAATGTAACGAATTTTCCCTTCTTTGCAGACGGCAATGAAAGCTTCGCGCAAGCTGCACGACGCCATGTTCAATGGCATTACGCGCGCCTCGATGTACTTCTTCAACACGAATCCGTCCGGGCGCATTCTGAACCGCTTCTCGAAGGACATGGGCCAGATCGACGAGTACCTGCCGAGCGTAACGGTGGACGTGATACAGATCTTCCTGTCGCTGATCGGTATCGTGGTGGTGGTCGCGATCGTCAACCCGTACAATCTGATCCCGACGGTCGTGATCGGTATCATCTTCTACTTTATGCGTGCCTTTTATCTGCTCACTTCACGCAACATAAAGCGCGTCGAAGCAATTAGTATGTATTTGTTGGTTTTTGTCTAATTATTTAAAATATAAATCGTTAAAATGACCATTTCTCCTTACAGCACGGTCACCGATCTACTCCCATCTGTCGGCGTCCCTGTCCGGCCTTTCCACAATCCGCGCCTTTGGCGCAGAGAAGGTGCTCGTGCACGAGTTCGACTCCCACCAGGACCTGCACAGCTCCGCCTTCTACCTCTTCATCTCGACGTCGCGCGCTTTCGGCTTCTATCTGGACGTGTTCTGCGTGATCTACATCGCGATCGTCACGCTAACGTTCTTCATACGCGGCGACAGCGGCGGCAACGTGGGCCTGGCCATCACGCAAGCACTCGGCATGACCGGCATGGTGCAGTGGGGCATGCGCCAGTCGGCCGAGCTCGAAAACACGATGACATCGGTGGAGCGGGTGGTCGAGTACGATAACGTCGATCCGGAACCGGCCCTGGAGGCACCGGCCGACAAGAAACCACCGAAAGAGTGGCCCCAGGAGGGCCGGATTCGCTTCGAGAAGGTGACGCTCCGGTACAGCCCCGACACGGACAGCGATTTGGTGCTGCGCGATTTGCAGTTCGAGATTGAGCCGCGCGAAAAGATCGGCATCGTGGGACGGACGGGTGCGGGCAAATCGTCCCTTATTAATGCGCTCTTCCGGCTGTCCTACAACGGTGGTTCGATTCTGATCGACACGCGCGATACGAGCCAGATGGGGCTGCACGATTTGCGGGCGAAGCTGTCGATCATCCCGCAGGAGCCGGTCCTGTTTTCGGGCACGTTGCGCTACAATCTCGACCCGTTCGACGAGTACCCGGACGAGAAGCTGTGGCGTGCGCTGAAGGAGGTGAAGCTGGAGGACGCGGTGAACGAGCTGCCGTCCGGGCTGTCGTCGAAGATTAACGAGGGCGGTAGCAACTTCAGCGTGGGCCAGCGGCAGCTCGTCTGCCTTGCGCGGGCGATACTGCGCGAGAACAAGATACTGGTGATGGACGAGGCGACGGCCAACGTCGACCCGCAGACGGACAAGCTGATCCAGCAGACGATACGGGAGAAATTCAACGACTGTACAGTATTGACGATTGCGCACCGTTTGAACACCGTTATGGATTCGGACAAGGTAGGTGCTTTGGTGTGGTTGTAAATGTGGCCAGTTTTTTAATTAATATTTTACTTTTTTGCGGGCTCTTGTAGGTGCTTGTAATGGACGCAGGTCGTTGCGTTGAGTTCGGCACGCCGTACGAGCTGTTAACCACCGAAGGAGGCCCCAAAGTGTTCTACGGCATGGTGAAGCAGACGGGCAAGAGCACCTTCAACACGCTGCTTAAGATCGCCGAGGAGGTAAGCACGATAGTTGTTGTTTTACTTGTTGAATTGCAATTATTTTTTTTCCTTTTCTTTATATCTCTGTTACAGTCTCACAATCAGAAACTGAAACCGATAAAGGAGGCTGAAGCAACAAAATAGATTACAGAACAGTAGCAGCAGTACCAGTATAGTTTGTAAGCATTTTGTACAAGTTCCCATCGTGAAAATCTCTTGCACTTCCCGAAAGTATCTGCAGAAGACAAAGGAGGATTATGATGATAATGACGGTTGCATTAACATAGTAAAGAATTAAGGTGCGGCAGACAGCAAGCGCGCGCGCCACAATACGGTGCTGTACGTGCTGCGCGCTTAATACCTCGTGCTTAAAAAGTGGCCTTTACTTAAAGTAATAAGTAATCATTTCGAACAAATTATTCTGTCCTTAGTGTGGTAGTTACCGGTGTAAGAAGCGGCACGTCCTCTCAAAGCGGTAGGGTTGTGCACAATGCTGCGATTTATGTTTTGAGTGTGTGTGTGTGTAAGTTAAGCAATATACGTTGTGCATTGTACTTGTTTTTTAGAGCTATAGTAAGAGAAATATTGTAATGGTGGGGCAAGGTAGGTTGGTCGATACGGAAAGAGTCATCCCTTAGGGAGAGCTTTTTCTCGGCCCTTATTCTTAAAAAAATGTTGAATTGAAAGTAGAAGAGAGGTATGCGTGTATTTGAATGTGGTGCGTAGAAAACGGCATTGGACCTAGAATGGTGGTTATATACATACTTACTATACGCTACAGTGTGTAGGTTTTGTTTCCGGTGCCTTAAAAAAACCATACAAACACTTCTCAGCGAGAACACCACCAGCCACCGCTCTTTAGAATTAGCGCCTAAGTTATATGAGGGAAAAAAAACGCCCGAGAGGAGAGAGTACAGCAGAGAAGAAAGCCAACACACAAACATGTTCCTCGAAGGACGGAAATAAATCATATTTACATCACCGGGGCCCCGGTGGCAAAACCGCTGCTGCTGGTTTTTTGCCGTTTGGTGGGGCGGCGATGAATTGATGAATGGTAGCAGTACACGGTACTTGCGTACTCGATACTCGATTCTTTTAAGCATAAACAATCCGAAAAGCGGTGTAGGATGGAATTTTAATTGATCGTGAGAGGTATAGAGGTAAAATGCGGTTTTAATATTGTTTAATGCCGTTGTGGCCTTCATTCGACTGTTGCTGCACGGTAAACTGGAATAAGATTAATGTAGGCATAATTTAAATTAGATGTAGTACATTCTGGGTTGTTTTTACACCTCGTTTTCGTAGGGCAAGGAAGGCAAAATAGCACACGATCTGTATTTGAAAATCTTCGAAAAGAACAGTGACCGGTCCAGTGTTGGGTTTCATGAATCTTTCGTTGAGAATAATTCATATGAATCTTCAGTGATGGATGACTGATTCGAATCTCTAAAGATTCACAAATCTTCAACGATTCATGAATCTTTCGCAATTCAAGAACCTTTAGAGATTCATGAATCATTCGAAATTCGTGAATCTTTCCAACCGAAATTTAGATTCATTGAATCATTCCAAAGATTCATTCAGATTCATGAATTCATTAATCAGATTTACCCACCCTTAGACCAGTCACAAGGGCTCTAATACTTCAAGGATAAGAAGATAAGCAAAAAACGTCGAAAAAGCAGCAAACAAATTCAATTCTACACTACGGGCACTCCGGTTATGCAATCTAGGCACTAATATTGGGGTCCAAAAATAAATATCGACCTTATCCGACGTATTTGGGGATCCCTCGGTTTTCGATGCGTCATCAAACTTCCTGCTTGTAGTGACTAATATTTTAAAAATTGCGTCGAAATCATTAACCTACCACACAAACAGCTCTCTTTATGCTGAGAAGCATTAAGTACGACGCCATTAATGTTGCTAAAAACGGGTACACCTGTCCTTGAAGGATCGTGTCCTCGATGCTGCCTTCTGCCGCAGTTGGATGACGCAAAAAGGGTTCGCCGTGTCGTCAACCAGTAGAACCCGGCAATTTACGAGCCCGGCCACCACGGGCTTTTGTACTCTAACGAGACAATTTAATCGTACATTGACTTGTTCTCACGTTACTCGATATATCCTTGAGCGCGAAGCTAAGAGGCATCTGCATGCCCGCTTCCTGTTAGAGAGGGTGCGCGCAAACGGCTATATAAATTACATCTAAATGATAGCTCCCAAAATCAAATGGTAGTCCCAAAAAAAAAAAAAACAAAAAATCAGGAACTGTCGTTGGCCTGCAATTCGTAATTGATTAACGATCGAGCGGAAGTACAAACGTGCGCGCGCACCTTCTTTGCCAATTTCTGTTAGAAACGACACGATATGTCTCTGTGTACGAATTGATTTGTTTAACCGACTCACCACCCGAAGTGGGGCCACGGAATGCTGCGTTATGCAAAAAAACAACAACAAACACACAAACACGACCTTAAACGACGCAGCTTCCCTTTCCCCATGCGGGTTCAACTTCCAAGGGTAGAAAGGTGTGAACGCGTTTTTATGACCCCGTTTGTTGGTCAACCCGTTATACTGTACCGAAGTGGAGTTGGAATCACTGGCAGTGGGGGGGGGGGGGGGGAATTGATTTCGGTGTGCAACTACCCCACTGTGGGTCGCGTTATGGTAGCAACCGGAAAGAGAGAGACAGAGGGGATGCGGAATGATCAAGTAGATGTTTGTTGAGGTAGATACAACTACACACGGGGGCATGTGTGAGAAGATAATTAGGCATAGATTGAAGAGGGGGGGCAAAGACAAGAATGGATGGGTGAAACAAACGTCGTTGCTTGCGGTACACACGATCCCTCAGCATTGCGGCACCGTTGCGGCACGAACGCGAACGAAGCAACCCTGTACAGGGGAATAACAAATCGAACAAGATTCCAATAAGATCTTCGATAAGCGCTTGTCGAGCGGCGTGTGTTGTTCTGGTTGATTGGGAAATCATTAGCGTTTTGCGTGAATTAATTACACTGTACGGGTACAACCAGCTTTCCACATACCTGGAACACAATAGCAACCCAACCCAAAGAGAGCCCCGACGCTTGACGTGTTGTAACAAACAAAGTTGCCATTTCATTTCGCTTTCTTTTCATTATCACGCCCAAACCTGTTGGGTGGTGTGTGTGTGTTAATGATGATGAAGGCAAGCGTGCTTTTTTAGGGTTTTATGGATGTATTATTGTTTGATGTGCCGTTTGATATATGGTAAAGAAAGGATTTAATGACGTCACTACGCTGTTTAACGCTTTTCAATCTCAAGGATCTGGTCGGGACACACCCATCCCATCAGGCCGGGATAAGCAGCAGAATGATTGAAGAAACGACCGACAAAGAATAACAAGTCACTGCCACACAACTCTGATGGACATAATTGCTGTGTAATTATAAGCAAAAAGCATAAAAAGCAACAGCATATTCGCTTGCGGCTGCGGCTATAAAGTTATGCTGCTGCTTATAACGCTCGCCATCAGAAGTAAACGCTTTTGCTACGATTAATCATGCCGGGTTTCCCCTCTTGGCGTTTATTTTTAGCGAAGTGCAAACAACAAAGAAATCACAATTTTGTGTCATTTTTGTTTGTTTGTATGAAGCTTCCGTGTTTTGTGTGTGGGGTCGTTGATCAATACAAGATCGTTTCTTATGTTTACCGATCAACCAGGTACTCCTCGTGAGAGCGTCTTTCCAGTGCCAACGCAGTTCAGTCAACTGGTGAGTCACAGGAAGATGCACAAATGATGAGCTCAAAATTTCACAGCCTAATCCCAAATTTTTCCACCATTTCCTATGACCTTCCTCCCCGACAGAGAGAGAGAGATTAGCTGATCGTCAAACGATCGCCCGGGACGATGGTGTTTGCTGCTGCTGCTAGTTTTGGGAAGTTCCCAGCCGCGACTCCCCCAGAACCGGTTCAACTTGTTGATGGGTACACACCGGCACCGGCACGCGGCATCAAACGGATTAAGTTTGGTGTCGTTCGGGCATGGGGCAGGGCGAGGCCCAGTGACGGGGAAGTACGCGTTTTTCTGCTTTCATTTCAATGTCGCGAGGTAAGGTTCGTCTGGGTAAGGGTTGAGGAGGGCTTCATTAAAAGGGATGAAGTGTAGGGCATTGATAAGAATGTGACAAGCGGGAAAACTTGTTGCACTTTGTGTTGTTGGGTTTATTTCTGGGCTTACTCGGGCCCATAAAAGCCGGAATTACTTTATTATGTGTTAAATTAAAGGCAAAAAAACATAAAGACATTTAATTGACATCTCAGTACAGCGAGACGCTATATGATGAGCGAGTAACATTTCTGAATGCTCCAGAGTAACTCCTCGACAAGCGCAAGAGAAGCCTAACCCATATAAATACATTTTAATCGTAGTAATTAACATAAGATCTTATCATAAACTGCTTAATTGAAATGATCTCTCTCTCTCTATCACATAAAACATTACCGCTCGCTGGTTGTTTAATGTAAAGCTTTTGCTATGCTAGGGATCGCTCTAGACAGAAAACAGCGTCTAGACGACGAACCTTAATCAGTTCCGTTCTGGGAAAATGTCAGTCGCCTTTTTGCCACCGTCAGCTCCAACCATCATCAACACACCGCAGTAATTGAATGATATTGCGCACAGTCGTTGGCTGGGCTAAATCGAATTATGCATTCGAATGAAGGTGCGTTAAAACGCGGTGGGGGGGGGGGGGGGGGGGGAAAAGAGGGGCTAACAACGATGCGTCGCGTCAGCCCGCTTGGTGCGGTTTAATGACGGCACCCGCCCCGAAAAGCAGCGCGTCCTAATCCTGGCTGGAATTTATAACGATAACGGGGGGGGGGGGGGGGGGGAGTGGGCAATAAAACGCTTCAGAACGTCATCCAGGTCCCGCCTTACAAAAAAACATAAAACGGATACCGGAGCTAGTGTATTGACACTTTTCGAAATAATTTACGAGCGCCGAGGGTTTTGCGCGGGTTAGTGTAATTGTAAGGGGGTGTGTGAGCTTTTATTATTGAAAAAAGCTTTCAATTATTGATTGGTGCCGTGCGTTGCGGATTGGTGCAATCGGGCGTGTGACCTTGAGACTTTGACGTGGATAGAAGGAAGTTGGTGCGTGCGATACGGGTTGGAATAGAAAAATGCATCACTCACCCCTTCGTCGAAGGTGTCAGTGGCTCGAGGCGATACTGATAGCGATTAGCGTAATGACGATGATTTACTATTGCATCACCCTGGCAGGTCGCCGTGCAGTGCAATGCTGCCGATCGTTTGCCAATCAGGCCACCACAGTAAATGGATTATGTTTTGGTTTTTTTTTTGCTGTTCGCTTCCGCGTGGGTGCAGCAACGGGATTTGTTGGGGGCTCGTCAGCATTGCCAATTGTGCAGCATTCCGGCACAGTCGAGGCCCCCGGGGTTGTGAAGCGATTTGCTTTTGATTGCTCAAAGGATTCCCCAGCGTGCCTGGAAGCGATGCTGAATGCTTCTTGGAGGTGTAGAGGAGTATAGAAGGATATAAAAAGGGAAGGTTTACGAGCATTTCAGTAAAACAATCTTGCGACTTAAGGGGCTTACTACTCCTGCGCGAGCACGAGAAAAGGTGAATACCTTTGCAGGCAGATTTCTTAATGGAATAACATCAAGGTGTTGATTTCACTGCCAATAATAATCCGCCAAAACATAGCAAATTGAAACTACAGGTACTCCAAGAGCGTGCACAGCATCTATTGCAAGTCTGAAGCGTATTATGCAAATTGTGCACATGAAAAATTACTTCTCAGTCAAATCAACCGGACACACGGTCATAAATACACCCGCTTTACTGCTGGCAATGTTCGAAACACACACCTGAGCGTTTCCAAGCTCGGCATAAAGATATCATTCTATACTTCAATTACCAAACCCCCGATCCCTGCCTCTCTTCTGGACCGAGTCGGTAAACTATATTAATAATTCTTCCTTTACGCTTTGCCCTCCACGTCCGGCAAGGGACAAACGATGGTGAGGAATAGGAGAGGGCAAAAGGGTACATACAATTTGCCTAACTGAACCAAACCCCGAGCCAATCACGCGGGACCAGGATATGTAAAAACGGCGGTTACCAACTTAAAAGTTGCTGCTCGCTGTGCCAGTTGGTGGCTTACGCATTGATACGCCGTGCGAGCGCAGCACCTGTTTTGCATCGGACGTCGATCGGTCGGCGAGCACCGATCGACTTCCCCATCCTAAATGCTGATCTTAAGCGGGGTACACACACACACACACACAAGGCAATCAAAACGAGCCGGTGCAACGACTTAATTATGATATCATGATGAGAAGCACCACAAAAACGGCTCGTTGTCCCAGAATGTCACACCCAGCGCCCCAGCGACTTTAAGGGGATTTTTGGTCCAATTCTAATTATAAAAGACGACCGTGGTGACGCACGGTTTTGAAGGTTGTGTCGTCTGGGTTGGTTTGTGATTGGACGTGCTTGATTGAAGATGTGTTTGGGATTTACGGGAAGAAAGCGAGATTCCCGTGATTGAGAGCAACGCTGCTGCTGTGGAGATGTGGAGTGAACAACAACAGCACAACAATTACTCAGCGGTTCAGCGGAGGGGAAAAAAAAATAATTAACAATCTCTCAATCAGCTTATAGAAGATTCTGTAGCAATAATAATTGATTCATGTCTATCTCTCGTGGAGGGAAGTTGATAGGTTGTCCGCTTACTTTACACTGTTTAGAGCATTTTGGCTAGATACCAAAGGAAACGTCTTTTTTTGCTCTCATTCATGTTAGTTTCAAGTAATAGCCTTATGATCTTTAACAAACTTGTTTCTCGACGGAATAGAAGGTTTTGGTACAGGGCTTTCTTGAGATTTAGGAAGAATAAAAACGCTTCTTTACCGCAACAACGGAAGATGGCCCCGGTGGTCTATTCTGTAAATGCGTTGGCTCCTACAACATCGGACGGAATCGATTCCCTAACCGAATCGTTCTCCAGTAGGCAACGACTTGACAACTATGTGTACCAAACTATGTGTACTATGTGTAGTACTATGTTATGTGTTGTACTATGTTGTAGTACCAATAAAAGGACCTCTGTTGTAACCCAAGCAAGCATGATCGTTGTTTAGGTCGTTTCGCTAAAAACAAGAAGACAAAATAGAATGAGAAGAAGAAGGGGAAGTTATTTAAACGGAATTATGATCTGTGTATTACACTTGTGTGCCACTTTGGTAATTGGAGAAGAATCCTTGGCTTATTTAACTAATTCTTCCCCTTAAATCAAATACTGCGAAGATGTTTAAATTTTGATATAGCGATGCTAAATGTTTTAAATTATTAAAAAACAGTTTCTTCATTACCAATTTTTTGAACATACAAACAAGATGTTACATCGCTTCCAACGCCAGTAACACTGCAAAAAAATGTAATGTTACTCAAATACTGTTCCACTCGCCCAACCACAATTGGACCAACAATTAAGCGTGACAATGGTTTTACCACTGTATAGTTATTTTATTTGTCTAGCCGCAATAAGCTATCGATGCTATAATCGATCTCAATGTTAATGGAATCTTAAGGGTCAGATAGAACTCACGGAAAATGACCTTTGTTCTAGAGAATCTACATGTCACCTCTTACACTGATTTACATCAAAACATAATAAGCCCAACGATACCATGTCCTTCAACATACAGAACGTCCGGACTTATGACGGAGGTTAAATTTATAACAAGGACCTATAGGAATGTTGTATGATCTTCGCTCTATCCCTACCAGAAGACGAAGAAGATCAAAACATTCAAACGTCCTTCAGAACGCCATCGGCGATGACCGGCGGACCCAATTAGGCACACGATTTGATTCTAATTAGCCTAATTCTGTGCAGCAAGAAACCTCCAAATTGGATGTTAATTTCTTCGCCAGCTAGTTTTCATTGCGGTCGATTAGCTCTACACTAGATGAGGTTCTAGTTTTAATCGTGCTGCTGCCGCTGCTGCTGCGTGTGTTATCTTATTCAAAGCCCCGTGCCAAGAACGACCCGCCACAGTGTGCGCGTGCGCCGGGATGCGGTGAGCTCCATTCGCTAGTCCAAGTTTCCCACCAAGAGCGGGCGGACGTTATCGCGTTCTAAGCATCAAACCAGCGTGCTCGCAAGATCATTTGTCAGCACTGATGGTAGTGGGGGCTTGAGTTATGACACAAGAGCATGCTGGCGGCCCCTCTCAAAAGATCCCCCAAGGACCATGGAGTTGAGCATGGAGGTTCCTTGGTTTGTGCATCGTAAATTTGGCGTAAGCAAACCTTCCCCCGGGACAGATTGGTCCGTTGACCCGCTCCACTGCTGATCCGCAATTAAAGTGTGGTTGTACTGCGCCGTAAATTTCGGTACGGGCTAAATCGGTTGCGCGTGTCACTGAAGAACAGCAGCACTACTACGGCAACAAGAACTGGCAAAGCTTTGTGCGAAAACTCCCCCGGACACGGGAATGCTCAGGATCAGGAAGCGAACCGTAGCAGTAGTGCAGAAGTACTCCATTACTCCAGTGTAAGGAAGATTAATCATCCCCTTAGTTGTGGTGGCTGTGGATCCGGCATCGGCTTTCGGTAAGCACACGAACGAACCCCTCCAAAGCCCCGAATCGAACTTCGCGCGATCGCTTTACATTGGAGAATTGGGCTGCGCTTAGGTAGGCTTTTGGTGGGTGGTGAAGTGGTGGTACCAAACACATTGTGCGCTCGCGGACGCCAAACCGGCGCATTCTGGTTTTTCCAGCTCGCGCGACAAACCCCGCCGAACCCCGAACAACCAACAGGGCGGCCGACCGGTCCAATATATAAATACGAGCCACCGGAGGCTGCGATCGGTTAGTCTCTCTGCTCACCTGTACGGGGCGCACATGCGTAACACAATCACTCACACACACACACCGGCAGTAGTGTACACCGAGAGTGAGCGGAATCCTCTTGCACGTCACGGAGGTGTTCCCTGCGGTGTATTTTAGGTAGCGGTAGTGTGTGATCGTGATATTTAGTTCAAACAAGGTGTTGAAAGTTCAAAACAAACTACTCCGCGGAACACGGTGTGCTGAGACATCTTTGGTGTCTCGTCCGGTTAGCGCGCGCAAGATTTGAGAGTAAAACAAGACCCGCTGTGCAGCAGTGAATATAGAAAGAGAGACTTCTGTGAGAAAAAAGTGTTTTAAGTGCAAATATACATAGGCCCCGCGTCTATAAGCCTATAATCGTAACGAACTGGATTGGGGTCACCGTACGTAATGCGCAAAGCAAAACAGCAGCAAACAATGGCAGTGACGACGAACAGCCGTAGTAGTAGTAGCAGCAGTGTCGTGTTCCCAGGTGTTTTAGTAGCAGTGTAAGTGGTAGCAGCAGGTGGCGTACGATTGATGCCGAAGCTTCGACATTGATGATGGCGATTGGCGAGATGAACGGTTTGGGAAGAAGTGGGGGGATTTAAGCGAGGGTCTCGGGCAGGGCTGTGTACTACGTGCGCGTTCCGAATTGGAGTCAAGTTCGGGCGTGTGTGGCGTTTGCTGTGCGTACGCGCACGTCCACCTCATGAGCGGCGTTTTTTGAATGATCGTGCTCGGGCTCATTTGACCATGATCTGTGCCGTGTGATCTTCTGTTGGGTACTAACTGGGGGGCACGTGTGTTTTTGGATGGATTTGTGAATGGGTCGATCGGGTGAATTAGACAGCAAAATTATTGGATGTTATGGAAGGGACATTCGTGCTTTGAAGTTGAGCATTATTACAATGAAGAATTACTCTGAAGTTTGCATTGGAATATCAGTTTTTTTCTTTCTAATAGCTCCTCTGCAATGGAATGGCAAATCGCGGTATGCATCAGTGCATATGAAGCTTTTATTAACCGCACAAACCCATTCTAGCGTGAATCCAAACGCCAAACGTCCGCAAACAGGTAGAGTAACTTCAATGCGCCATAAACCAAAAACCCGCGCCACCGAATTAATATACCCTCTTCTCCATTTACGGACGTGGATCCGGTTGAGGAGTGTTTGCCTTTCACTAGTAGTGTTGATTGGGTACCGGAGGAGAGTACACAAACCCACAAACTGCACAGTATGGGAAATGCTTGGCAAAAGAGCGGGGAAATGCCTCCGGGAATAATAAGCAACACGCTTAAGCTTAATTGCACATAGAAGAGCACATTGAGTTCAGATGCCTAAAGAACTTCGTTGGGATATAGGATAGAATGCGCGTGTGTGCCTGTCTGCAATTAACCTCACTCGTTTTAGCGATCACAGAGCATCTCCGTTGGCGTCTACTATGTTGTTCTAATCCCGCATGCCACCAAGTTTGCCCCGGAGCGTAGAAGTAAACAAATCAATTACGTCCGCGTTGTGCAATCGGTGGATGAAAAAGTAAGCCACCGCCGCCGCCGACCGCTCAACCCGCTCAAGTTCAAGATGGACATCACGCAAACGCGATAACACATTCCTTCAGCTGTCCGAGTCTGTGGTCTAGTCGGTGCACATTCCAGCAGCATTAGATGGATTAGCTCCTCGTGTTCAGCGTCGTCTGTGTGTCAGGTTCAGGGTCCCAAACATGACGGTGGGAAGCGCTTTGTCACCTTGTCCAAGGTTTAGCGCGGCAATTCGAACCCAATGTTATGCAAACAGATCAACTCAAACTGGGTGTAAGCAGACGGTAATCGATGGCATGTTTTGTGATTTATGCAATTACTAGCATCACCTCCCCTTCGTTCTACTCGATTCTGTCGGGTCATTAATCATAGCCGAAGGAAGGAATGTCATGGTTAGGTGTCGGCGGTAATCGGCTCAATGCGAGCACCAATTCTGCGACCGGTTCGGTATCGGAACCGATAATCAATAATTGCCGAATGGGATAATTGCAAATGATTGGATTTTTTTTTTGGGACTCCGATTGGATTTTCCAAGCTGTGAATTGGTTATTTTTTAAAATTAATTTTGTGTGTGCTCATGTCAAATTATACATCTATACAATGTTGTGAAGTATCATGGGAAAAGATGACCACCTTCATGATCACCAAGAAGCAAAAAATAACATAACACCTCGAATATGAAGAGTGTTGCGAATAAATTAAAAATCAATAAATAATAAATTAACCCACATCGAACATGACTGGCTCATGCATAAGCATCGATTTGAATCAAGTTGAAAAAAACCAGAACACCTGGTGCGAATGGTGAATAGACAAATCAACTCAACATTTTGCCTGGGGCGGTAAAATTATTAATGGCTCCCGGCGCATATAAAGCTCAGGCTGTGATATCGTGCAGTAGTAGCATACAGCTCCTCTGCTTCCATTCGGTAACGACCAATAAAAATACACCACCAATCAACCGAAACAGGTTTGGAACACGCACCTTGTGCGGGTGAGATGAGGTTGCACTCTGTCGCTAAAGCAGGTTCGTTTTTCGAAGGTGAAATGCATGTAAATCATAAAATGTGTTTAATGGTTGTGCATTATCTCGGGACATGTAACCACGACCTGAGGTTTGGTATGCTTGAAATGGAATCGTTTGCAATGTTTCACCACTTTTATGTTGGAATGTGCGTCAACTTGATCATTATGCAATGAGATGTTTAAGCAGCTTGTTTGTGCGAAAACAAAATCGCAATAAACAAACGATCATAAATTAATATAGAATTATCGCGCTTAAACATTTTTATTACAAAGCCATTAAAACAAAACGCAACATCATTAAGACATAACAACATCCTAATTAAATTCACTCTCGATCACATCATAATAATGCGAAATCCTCCTGTCCCGGCGGCGATCCGGCAGTGAGCACGTTCAATTATAGATTTTTCAACGCTTTACGTCCGCTAATTAACACTCCTCTACGTGACCTACTGAGGGGAAAGATTTGGGGTAATTTCAATAAAAACAGACACACACACACCGGACACTGAATGTCGATCGAGAGCTACCTGTTGCATCATCTCCGAATGATAATAAACACGCGTACGATCGTGATCACGAATTGAATGAGATCTTACATAAACCGACAAGCAGCGGGAGGATGTTAATGTACTCGTGTCTAATTAGGCGTACTAAGAAGGTACTAGACTAGATGATCGTGATTTGTGCCGGAAGTGTGTCAGTCTATATGTATAATTTTGTTTTGTGTGATCTTTTTCGTGTAGACGACATCCTGCAAGCTAAGACTTAATCGTCAGAAGATTCAGAAGAACAACACTTCAGAAGATTTGATCTTATGTATACCCTGTTGTCCAGTGTTAGATGTTCAGAATCTCTTAAAGAATCATGAATTCTTGGCGAATAAAAAGTAACTTTACTAATTATGCCATCACAAGTTACTGAATGTCACTCGTCCAACGTAGACAACCTTGCCTGGAGCTCTTCAATTGTTGCTGTGATGGCATTAGTGACAGGCTGTAAAACAGCCAGAGACAACCCATTAGCAGCAGTAGCGTGTCTTGCGAACGATCAATCAATGACACTTGCACTAGATGACCGCAACCGCATCTTTATGCAGTAATTCAATTTAGAAAGGGGCTATGTACCACTCATCACCTGTCCAACCTGCTATCTGACACAATTGCAACCCGCGGTGCCTTATCTGTCGGCTGTAGTTTAGCTCCAGCAGGGTGAAGCCTTCACAGATCTGATCGGCATCTGTTACCACGCACCCAACTGAAGTCCAGCTAAATACAGGGAGCAGAAAACGTTTAGCTTGTTGATTTGGTTTGTAAATTTCTATTGAGCAATACAACGCGCATGCAAATTGTACGGCGTCCCGGTGTGTAGGATGGCGTTTACAACTCTCGTCGGGTGGTAGGTTTTGATAGGCTCCAATCCACCTCGTTCAAGTCCACCCCAGCCTACATTACGCCTGAGTTACGATCAATTTAAGAGAGGGTCGTAAAATTTAATTTACTTCCCCTCGGGGTGCGGACCACTTGGGAGGGGATTATTATTCAATTGCCCTACCTCCGACACCGTCCACCCAACAACCTCAATCAGTCTAGATCGATAATTGATCAGCTGAGAGCCGACATCGTTTAGAGTAGCGCGCAGGTGGCAATTAACGCGCTTGTCGAAGAACTGTTCCGACAAGGCGGTTCTGTTTGTTTTTCCTACACATTTTAGAAAGGGTTCGCGGAACACGCACAGCGCTTAATCTCGTCAACCTGTCGATCTGCATATTTTGTGCTAACTTCCCCATCCTTTATTCCACTGAACAGTTTCGCCCTGCTGGCGCTGCTGACACCGGCAGCCGAGGGCAAGTTTGCGCGACGCTTTCCGTCCGACTTTCGGTTCGGCGTTGGCAGCTCGGCGTACCAGATCGAGGGCGGCTGGAATGCGAGCGGCAAGGGCGAATCGATCTGGGACCGGATGACGCACCAGCATCCGGAAAAGATTGCCGATGGGAGCAACGGTGACATTAGCTCGGACAGCTACAATAATGTAAGTTTTCTGGCCCCGCAAAAATGGCCTCTGAAATCACGAGAGCACGTGCAAAATCTGTTTTTTCCAGTGGCGCCGAGATGTGCAGATGGTTCGCGAGCTCGGTGTGGATGTGTATCGGTTCTCGCTCTCCTGGCCGCGCATCATGCCGACCGGGTTTCTGAACAGTGTCAGCAAGGCGGGCATCACGTACTACAGCAACCTGATCGATGAGCTGCTGAGGTACAACATTACCCCGATGGTGACGCTGTACCATTGGGATCTGCCGCAGCGCTTCCAGGAGCTGGGCGGCTGGACCAATCCCGAGCTGATCGGGTACTTCCACGACTACGCGAAGGTGGCGTTCGAGCAGTTTGGCGATCGGGTCAAGATCTGGACGACGATCAACGAGCCGTGGCACGTGTGCGAGCACGGCTACGGCGTAGACTTTATGGCGCCGGCCCTCGACTACCCGGGCATTGCGGCGTACCTGTGCGGGCACAATCTGCTGAAGGCGCACGCGGAAGCGGTGCACATGTATCGGCGCATCTTCCAGCCGAAGCAGCAGGGCAAGATCGGTATCACGCTGGACACGTCCTGGCCGGAACCGGCCACCAACAGCGAGGACGATCGGGAGGCATCGGAGCTGGCGGCCCAATTCTATGTAAGGACCTGCTAATGAATACAAAACCGGAACAGTGTGTCTTACGCGGCACTTTTTATCTCCCAACCTCTACCAGCTCGGTTGGTTCGGACATCCCATCTTTGCGGAGGCGGGCAACTATCCGCGCGTCATGATCGATCGGATTGCGGCGATGAGCCGCCAGCAGGGCTACACCAAATCGCGCCTGCCCACCTTCACCAAGGAGGAGATCGACCGCATCAAGGGTACGGCCGACTTCTTCGGCATCAACTCGTACACGAGCGTGCTGGTGCGCAAGAACGATCGCAACAACACGGCCAACTTCCCGGTGCCGTCCTTCAACCACGACATGGGCGTCGTGGAGTCGGCCGATCCGGACTGGCCAAAGAGCGGATCCGTCTGGCTGCATGTGAGTATCGGCCGGGCTGGGTGTTTTGCATTAGACGGCGTGATTTCAATGCGCGTTGAAGGCCCACACGTTTGCGCGATTAATGGTCGCAATTTACAACTTGCGCTGCTTGTGACATTGTTTGCTGCTCAGTGTCATGTTGGATGGACGCTGGTGCCATATACCGATCACATCATCTAACACCTTCTGCCTCTTTCCCTCCTCTCATGCGGGTAGGTTGTGCCGTCCGGTATGAACAAGCTGCTGAAGTGGATTCGGCGCGAGTACAACAATCCGACGGTGTACATCACGGAGAACGGTGTGAGCGATCTCGGTGGTACGAACGACGTGAAGCGAATCGATTACTTCAACTCCTACCTGCAGGCGGTGCTGGATGCGCTCGAGGACGGCTGCAACATACAGATGTACATTGCCTGGTCGCTGATGGATAGCTACGAGTGGAAGGCTGGCTTCACGTAAGTTAAACCTCCATCCACCTAATTGCAATTCTAACCTGAAACTCCACTTTTTCCGTCGTGCTTGCAGTGAAAAGTTCGGCCTGTATCACGTCGACTTTACCAGCCCGAACCGGACGCGCACACCGAAAGCGTCCGCCAAGGTGTACGCCAACATCGTCCGCACGCACGAGATCGATTGGAGCTTCCGGCCGACGCCGGAGGTGTTCATCCTGCCCCCGTCCCCGTACCAGTCGGGCAGCAACCGGTTGAGCATTACCGTCCCGTTGGTGTGCTTGCTGGTCGCCATGATGGGTGCGCTAGTCAAAGCACTGTGCTGCTGATACCCAGCCCGGCCTGCCAAGCGCCCAGCTAGAGATCTCCCGGATTTACTGAAGCCGTGTACTTGTACTTGTTGTAAGAGATTTATTTATGACCCACCTCCCTACGTGTGCCGTGTGAGATAGTTAGGCTAAGGTGTAAGAAAGAGAAAGAGAGAGAGAGAGAGAGAGAGAGAGAGAGAGA
>KI920630.1:16034-33611 GCA_000473525.2 Anopheles melas | reverse complement strand
ACTTTTTATAATATGGTTACAATTTTATTCGATTATTCTTGAATCATTTTTGCATAATGAACGCATTCACTTTACATACGAATATGTATTCTGAAACCTCAATTCTAAACACTGGTTTCGGTTTGCATTTGATTTTATCAGCACTTCCATATACACGTAAGCTTCACCCTTGTCACCCTTTTGCACTATCACAATAGACTACACATACACACACACACACACACACACACACACACAGACACATCCTTGGTGAGGCCTTCCTCAGTAGCGCATCTGGTACCAGATCCAGCGCACGCTAAACCCAAACATACACACCACCAGCACAGCCATCACTAGCAGAAAGATGCCCTTCCAAAACGAACGCGCACCGAGCAGGGTTTCGGTAAAGCACAGACTGTCTACGCTGTATTCGTCCGAATCGCAGCCCTCCTGATACATCCGCTCCATCCCAACGGAGTAGGTCACATTGTGCCGCTTCAGATCCGCGATGATGCGTTCCGCTTCCTCCTTGGGGAACGAGTTGTACGCAATCGGTAGCACCTGGAGCGCCGGAAAGGCTGCAAACATTGCAGCAAGATCGAGCGTATGGAGCGAATTTGCCTCCAGGTCGAGTTCGCGCAGCGCACCCATCGAGACACCGGTCAGGCTGAGTTCGCGCAAATCGTTTCGTAGCAGCCACAGCACGGACAGTCCCTTCGGCAGTGGGCGCAAATCGATCGTACTAAAGCTGTTATCCCCAAGGTACAGATACGTAAGGTTTACCATGCGCGTAAACACGGACGTGTTGAGCGTAGTTATACCATTTGCTTCTAGATTGAGCGTTTGTAGCTGTACTAGCACAGACAGATTGGCAATGTTCCTCAAGCTGTTGTGTGATAGATCAAGGTAGCGCACTGCGTACGTCTTATCCGGTTCGATTTCGATCGTCGAAATCATGTTGTCGGTAAGATAACCGACCTGGAGACTGGGTGGCATGACCAGCTGTCGCAACCGGGTATCGCAAATCTGCAAGTTGGGCGGATTATGTAGCACTGTTGTGTGCAGCGTCGTATCGTACCGAGTTAGTTGCTGCTGGCGGTTGTAGTAGTACTTCTCGAACAAGAGCCGTACCGTGCGCACGGTGGAAGGATATTGGACAGACGGCAGCTTGTCGGGATGTTTCACCAGAGCCTTCGAATCGTACTGCAGATTCCAAATGCTGCACACGGTAGGTTCGGTACCCGGCTCACACTGGTAAACGTAACCTGAAGCTACTGAACAGAGCGCTAGCAACACGAACAGTCGAATGTATCTGTGAAAAAGAAATAATAGAAAACATATATTTAATGATACTTTTCACCACCACTCTTTATACACGAGATCCTTATTAACCTTCTCATTTTGAATGAATTACTACGCGATCAACAACCACACACTGTATTCCCAAATCAAAGCCAACTGCGTCGTTGGCGGTTCCAATGCTCACTGATAACAGGCGAAGAGACGGCAAGTACGCGATCATACCCACAACCACTGAATGATGGAATACATGGAATGATTAGTAGATGTGAGGTCTACCATCGGCACGCAACGCGTGTTTGTAGTTGTAATTAAACACAGACATGTTGTGAATGTAACATATGTGCCATTCATGTAGTTCCGATTTTAGATGAAATTCGCACACAAAGCTGCTTCTTCCGCAACGGAGGACGACCTTGAGATGGTTAATCGTAAGCCAACTGTTACTGGGAATAAAAAAAAGGCCCGTGATAAGAGAGTTGTAACGTAGAAAAATCATGTATTGTTACTTTACGCTCCCGAGGGACGGAGAATATTGAAGGCAAGCTGCTCTATCGCTGATGGAATTACGGAACTATACAATTTTGGAAACAGCCCCTATGTATGGCGGCCTTTTATCTATCTTTATTTTGGGTTGATGTTCTGTAACGTATCGTTTGGTAGTTTTTGAGTGTATTTTTACTAACGATTGAACGACTATACCATCAATCAAGGATACTGATTTTATTCAGCGATTATTAATTGTACATGTTACAACAAGGTGATCATTACACTATGGCGAAACATTTCTTTTTTATCTTTTATTCATCAGAACAAGCTATTTTATTCATTAGAATGATTTCGTATCGGGTTTTATTTCAACATTACCATTTCCATTTTTTTTACTTTGATATTCTGCTCAAACGGGAGTTAGCCCATCGCCTAGCCAAAGGCCAATGAATGACTGAATACTTTGCTTAATCGTAACCAGCTCTGTCGAGTCCTCCTCCGCAATGGAGTAGATCTCAGAGTACAGGAACTCGTTCGGTACCACATACGCATAGCTAAGCGGATTGATATAGCTCGTGATCGACACCAGCCGGTTCGGATCAAACTCCCCATTCGTAAACAGCACATTCGTGGAGCGCGGATCCTGTCCGCCGTAGTGCAGATTGGTCAGCCGCACACCCTCGTAGATGACGGCATCGGTGACCCACTCACCGAACAGGGCTCGGCAGGCGGAGAGGAAGAAGTGCATTGTCACCCGATCACCGAACGGCTGCTCGTCTAAGTCCGTCGTCCGGAACCAGCCGAACTCAGTGCATGCTTGGTACTGTGTCTGGCGCAGTCCCAGCAGTGCATTTTCCGGTGCACCTGGCTGTAGCACCTGTGCCGCCTCCATGTTTGTATCGAAGTCGAACGGATTGCAGGGAAGGTTTGCATAGTACACGTTCAGCCAACCGGCAAGATCGTGCAGGGCCGTTTCCTCCGTACTGTTTATCATGGCTTCACACACATCCCGGATCTTGGCAGTGCTTTGCTGTCCCAGCATCGCCTCCTGGATGGCCAGCTTCAGGTGGTAGAACAGTGTCTCCACATCGAGCAGCTTACCCGGCTCGATGGGCTCGCAGGTGTTCAGCAGGCTCGTAACCGTTTGATCCAGTCCCGCATCGATCAGATATTGGGCGGTGCGGAAGGCAACCCAGATCATGCTGTAGCACTCATTGCCACCGAAACGGCGAATCATTTCACCAATATCTCCAGCATGCTCCTGGAAGTCGAAACTGGCCAGAACGGTCGCTCCTGCGCCCCAGGCACCGTCGATGATGCTGGGGAATCGTTGGCGGGCCCACGTCGCCAATGCTCCAGCGTATCCCGTGCCCATTAGGACGACTTTCGCGTTCGGATCACCCACTACGGTGTTGCGCAGGTAATCGATCCACTCAATCAGATCCATTAGTGCTTGCTCGGACTTGAGGAAGCGCAGATTCTCCGTCGAGTAGTTCCTAAAAACGAATCATTTATTACTGGCAACATCCTCCGAACCCTAAGCTACAAACGGACTGGATCTACTTACGGCACCGGAGTACTCGCTCCGTAGTATCGATGTTCGTTCGTGAACAGCCAGGCGCCATCGCGGGCGGCCGTGTCATACAGCAACCCATGCTCGATGTAGTACGTCGTCATGGCAAAGTTGCCACCAACAAAGATGAAGATGGGTCCACCAGGCCGGTAGAACTCATTATTTGAAAAATAGCTAAACTCAAACGTATCCCTGTTCTGTGGGTTGAAGTGATCGATTTTGGTACGGAATCGTCCTCCGGTAATGTTTTCGTTACGCGGCACAAAACCTTCTGGAATTGCTGGCCTAGCCAAGTGTCGCTGAAGGGTACCTAAGAGCCGAGTACTCCGCTCTTGGGTCGGTACCGCTGCCACTAGTGCTACGAGCAGCAACGCAAAGGGAATCACTTTCAACAGCCTCATGTTGGAGGTTATATGGCTCAGTGGCGTACGCACGGTTGCTTATAAAGTGTTGTTCAGAGCGGTCTTTTTTTTCTTGTGCTTGGCGGCAGATAGGATTGTGGACATGGATTGCGGGCTGTATTGTCGGTATCGTTATCGGGTTATTGGAGATGACCGCTGGTACGAAACAACCGATAACCGTACCGATTTTGGGAAATTCATGTTTAGGAATTTGATGCTCTAGATTTATTGTTCTGTTCCGTCGAGGGAAAAGGTTGTGTTTGGTAGTCCAAACCAAGCAACATTTTATTGTTGTGAAATTAATGTGTCTACAAAACTTCAACAAGAGTAAACTTCCCGTCAAAAGATTATAGGATTGTATGGCTGAAATCCAGTTTACGCCAAAGTTTACGCTTCGTGTGACGTCCCATTTATACACCGCTAAACTGCAATAATAGCCGGCATCGCGAATAAATCGCAACTCTTTTTAACAGTCGTTTAAAGTTCAGTTTGGTTTAACCGAGTTCATTTGTTGTTCATCCCTGTTAAAATAAACGATCGTCAAAACAGTTAACGACTGCTCGATATCGCATATAGGCAAACACGGGGGAAAAATTCGAGCAATATAATTAAACGACTGTTAATTTGTATCGCATACGCTCTTGACAGTCGTTTGTTTAACGACGGCATAGAACCAGTCGTTAAAATTAACAAATGAACTCAAAGCGTTCGCAATGCCAAATTCTAGCAATTTTTAACGACTCTGGTTAGTTTTTAACGACTGTTAATTTTAAACCATTTCTTTCGCGATGCCAGCTAATGTTTAAAGCGCCTAAAAGTATGCAATGCCCAACACACCTTGTAAAGGTGTCTACGGTTCGTTAGAGACCATTAGAGATGTGAAGGGAAGATAATTACATCAGTTCTCGTTTCGCGCCAATTGCATCCCTTCAACAGATTTGTTACGTATATGATATCGATCTTATTGTAAATATTTCTAATCTAAGCTTCATAGACAGTCTGGCTGACGTCAAACTGTACAAACAGCCGCTAATGTCCCTTTTTGGAACGTATAGAACTGAACTCATTGTCCACGCTAACCTTCTTCTTACCTCATAACTTCTCAAAACCAAATGTTCCAACCCTGCACGTTATCACAAAAAAAAAACAATTGCACACTGAATGCCCATTCGCGTGCTGGTGTTACAATCGTAAACTCAATACAACCTCCGATAATCGATATCGGTTAATCGTGTTAGGTGAGCAAATTTGATAATACCAGTTATCTTGGCCGAATTATTTATCCCCAGACTCGATTGACCACGAACGGAAGTAATGGGTTTTACAATGAATTGCTTACGGGAACCTTCACGAACTCCATTCGGACTCGTGTGTTTGTTACATATCCTGCTGTAATAACAACCGATGCGCACACTTCAAAATGAATCGGTAGATGCATCTGGCAGGGCGTTTCATGCCCTAATACGTCCCACGTTGCAAAAGAGAGCTGAAACTGAGATACGCCCGAGGGATTATCTGTAGCGTGCGATAGGACCAGATTCGATAATCTGCGAGGTTTAAGGCAGAAGGGTATAAAAGCTACCCCCAGGGCACCGTGGCCCGATCGATGTAGAGTCCATGGTGGTCTACGGTGCTGACTGGAAGTATTTCGTTAGGTTGTGTTAAGTGTGTCCGGGTGTGTATACTACAATGAAACGATTTCTAGCGATCCTGGTGGCCTTTGCCATTGGGTGTAGTGACGTGGCGCACGGTATGTTACGTGAGTCATGGTTCGAGACACGTGTCGATCATTTCAACCCGCGCAATCAAGACAAGTTCGCCATGCGCTACTACATCAACGATGAGCACGCGTACGCCCGTGGACCAATTTTCATTGTGGTCGGTGCCGCCGAACCGATCCAGACGCGATGGATTACCGAAGGACTGTTTTACGATATTGCGTATCTCGAGGGCGCTTATCTGTTTGCGAACGAGCTGAGATACTTCGGATATAGCCGACCGGTAGAGTAAGTATGCAAAGTCACCCGTACCAGTACGAATGTCTCAAGGCCTGGTTTGTGTTGTTTGCTGCACTTGTACAGAAATGCAGAGACGGAGAATCTGGATTTCCTCAATGCCGACCAGGCGCTGGCCGATTTGGCCGAATGGATCACCTACCTAAAGGAAACGTACACCTACAACCCGAACGCGAAAGTCATCCTTATGGGTACGGCCTACGGTGGTGCCCTAGCCACCTGGTTCCGCCAGAAGTATCCCCACCTTGCGGACGGTGTCTGGGTGTCGAGTGGTGCCATCGAGGCTGACTTTGCGTTCGCCGGCTACAACGAAGCGCTCGGGGAAAGCATCCGCCAGTACGGTAGCGACGCGTGCTACAGCACCATCTGGAGCGGATTCCGCGTGGCACAGAACATGGCACACCTTGGGCTGGCCGAGCTGCTCACGACCGAGTTCCATCTGTGCGAACCGCTCGACACCGACAACGATCTCGATGTGCGCGCATTCCTGCTCGGTCTGCGGGACGACATCGAGTTCGAGATGCTGCATCTGCGCAACATCAACTCGATCCGCGAAATGTGCGCCGAGATGGAGCAGCAACGGGACAGTAGCTTGAACGCACTGATCGACTGGTTTGCCCGCGAACATCAGTACGAGCAGTGTGTGCATCTGAACTTTGACAGGTACATGGAGCGGTACCTCGAGACGGACTTTAACGCTGCCAACTTGCAGGCCGGTCACCGCCAACGGCTCTATCTCCAGTGCACGGAGGAGGGCTTTTTCCCCACGACATCCGAGTCGGAGGAGCAACCGTTCGGTAACATGATCGGGCCGGACTTTTTCGTGAAGGTGTGCCAGCGTGCGTTCGGCGAATGGCTTACCGAGGACGTGATCTTCAAGCAGCTGAAATCGACCAACACACGCTTCGGTGGGCTGCAGCCAGCGATCGAGCGGGCTCATTTCACCAACGGTGGCATCGATCCGTACCGCGTTAGCAGTCCGCTCGAGGATCTCAATCCCAAAGCGCCGGCCACACTCATCCCGGACACGTTCGTGTCACCCGATCTGGATTCGATCGACTACGAGAACGATTCGGAGGAGTTGATTGCGGCCAAGGAGCGCACGCGAACGCTCATCGACACGTGGATCTTTGAGGATTTTGAACCGATTCACGCTTAGGTGGAAATCGTTTTTTATATTGCCTATGTTTAAATAAATCACAATACCTTCCCCTACCCGTAGTGCTGCGTCGTTGTATATTATTATAGTGAATTTGTCATCACTTAGTGCCGTTCCTGAGACTAGACGGGATGTATTTGCACTTTTATACAAACTCACTTTATTTGCCACTTTACTTATACTAAACAGCGTGGTTGGCTTCTATTGATTTGCGAACTTATTTGCGCGGCGGGCTGGACTGCGTGATTTTAACTGATACAACAACTCTCCTCTAGCTCCGCGCGAGCTTCCTTTTATATGAAATGATTACATTGCGCTTATGGGCATATTTAGCCTATCCGCTCCGTTATGCATGATTACAATTAATTATCCTGCTCTATCTCCTGCATTATGCGTACGTGACTTTTTGCGTACATTAGGTAATATCGTCCTTCCATGTGTAATATCCTACTGCGCAATTGGATGAACTCTATTAAATTTTCCCTATTTAACTAGTTGGTTCGGATTAGAACATATTGCACTTTTATGTCTAACATTTGTGTGCATCTAATTACAGTAATTTATGTTCTGATAATGTTTAATCTAAAATTTTATACTTGTAAAAACTATTTCTTTTGAGTGTGTTGGTGAATACGATCACGCCACTTTTCATGCTATTTCATTAGCTGTTTCATTCTAGCCTTAGTTACAAGTGTGCGGTTTGTGTCTAGGATGTAATGAATTTACTGCAGATTATTATAGCGGATGTTATACTAATAATTGTGTCTTTGCTATTCTAATCTAATTCTAATTTGCTAAGTCTAATAGTGTCGGGTGTCGAACCTATGCTACATTATTATAAGAGCATCTTCCAAACACGCCTTATCGTTATCGTTTTATCGTGGATTGAACGGGAATAGATAGCTTTCCAGCAGCTCCTTCAGACGACGCTTCACCTCAACCAGCTCAGTGGAATCGTTTTCCTCCGAGATGGCGCCCAGGTCAGCGCCAGCCAGCTCGCCCGGAATCACATCAGCCAGTGCGTTCGCATTCAGATCGGACACTACGCTCAAATAGCGCCACGGATCAAACGCACCGTTGGTAAAGTGGATCTGCATCACGTTCGGCCTATCGCCGCCAAACCGTTCGTTCATGCGCGTAGTCGACTGGAACATTAGCTCGAGCGATATCCAGTCGCCAAAGACGCGCCGGCACATCTCGAGGTATAGTTCCATCGTCACCCGCTCACCGAATGGTTGCAAGTCAGAATCGGTCGTAATGAACCACCCGTACTCGGTGCACTGTTGGTACAGGAACTGCCGTTCGCCGGTCATACTGATCTCTGCCGATGCGGACGTTTCTTTGAGCGTTTCAATGAACTGATCGAAACTCACTATGATGCACCCGGCATCAGAGACGAACTGTTGATTGAACCAGTTCGCGAACGCATCCAGCGAGGTCGTAAAGTCGTTGTTTGTAATATCATCACAAACTGTCTTAAACTCATCGACGCTGTTGAAGGGAAGGGAATATTTATGGGAAAACAATCATTTAGTCTGTGATAAAACTGTTCATTCCCATGGCCCACACTCACTTTCCATTGCGTAGTGTGTACAGCTCGATCGATGTCATCAGCACGCTGAAGAAGTAAGCCACGGCCATACGATCCTCCGAATCGATTGGACTACACAGATTAAACTTCTCGTACAGTACCTCCCCGAACCCGGCATCGATCAAGTTCTGCGCTACGTGGAATGCAATGAAGATGCGATTGTAGCACTCATTGCTACCCACCGAGATTGCCGTTTCGGCCCAGCCCGACGAGAACTCCTGGAAATCAAATACCGCCTGTATATAGCCACTTGAAGACCAAGTAGCATCGACCAGATGCGGGTACCTAACCCGGAACCAGGTGGCCAATCCACCGCCCAGCCCGGTACCTGTTACGAGTGGATGGGCGAATGGATTATTGATCATGGTACGACGCAGATGCACTACAAAGTCGGCCACATCAGCCAAAATCTGATCGGTGTTGAGTAATCGCAAACTCTCCACCGTAAGATCGCTGGAAATCGCATGGACAACGGAATTAGTTGCTTTAGTTAAAAAAAAACTATTATCTCGGTTCTCACTTACCTCACCGGTTGACTTTTGCCGTAGAATCGCGTTTCGAGCGCAAAGACTGCGCCGCCCAAATCACGCGCCATTTCGTTAATCAGAGTACCGTCGTCGATCATGGAAGGATCGAGCGGTGCATCGCCGGTAAGAAAGATCAGCATCGGTCCTCCCTCAACAAAGTGATCCATCAGCGCCAAATAGCGGTTGCTCCATGTTGTCAGGTCCTGATTGTTGAAGTGATCTACCTCGGTAGTGAAAAGCTCCTCTGTGATATTCGCATTCCTTTGCGATGGCTTCAAGCCAACCGTTGCACTGCGCAACCTGTTCAGGAACGATGGTGTCAGAGCTTTCGGAGGCGTTGAGAGTTTAGCTGCGAGTGCTGTGCCACATGCGGCAAGCAATAGTACCACTAGAAACTTCATTTTGAAATCCACTATTCACTATCCCCGTCCACGCACTGTGATGGTGGACCTATGTATTCGTGGAGCAGGTTGGCGAGAATGGCTTTTATATAAGCAATAGACCAGCCGGTAGAGATATGGCAGCCTTTGGCCGTTCGCCGAACTGGTACTATAAAAACCATCTTCCTATCTTGCCCTGTCTAATGGCTCAAAACAGATAGACCGTTTGATGTCCTCTAATAGTTGACCATTTCGCTCAAATTCTTCAGAAGCGTGCGTCCCACTAGTCATAAAAGTTCCCTTATTATACCACCACCACATTGATTGGGCGGGTATTAAGATGTGCGCACTTATCTCATACTCGATAATACAACTAAAATATTATTGTCTTATGGCGTGAATGGCAACATCATTCCTCTTCCGGTTTGTAAAAAAGAAACATCGTTTTAGCTAAGATAAGATAGAAGATCATTTATAGCATTGAGATAGAACTTCCGATGCTGTAATATATTATCTTTCCGGTTTGTTCTACCACAAAAACGATTGATTCTTCCTCGATAATTTAAATTTTCCGTGTTTAGCAGAGGACATCATGGGCACCCAAATGGATCATGCCACAGCAATAATTCCATTGATACATAGTAGACAAAAACTTTCTGGAAGTCCGGACTTTGATAAGGGTGGGATGTTTTACTACTCATGAAGTCTTATGTAACATCGAGCTTCCGACCATGCGGCAGGAGTTATCGACTCGCACAACGGCTTTCTTCTCCTAGAGTTGAGACAATTACTCCTAAAGTAACTCTTTAATTGCTTACTTAATCGGCGCTTCAACCGCTTTGCAGTCTTGGCCTGAAGAGTTTCTGAAACCGCTTACGGTCTCGCGCCTTCGTCTGCCAGTCCGTTATTCCGGCCTTAATGGCGAACGTCTCCACGCCATCTTGCCACCTCAGTTTGGGCCTAGCAACTGTAACTCCAAAGTAACTCCACTGACGTTGCAAATGCTCACTGCGGGGCTTTTCACTACTCTTGATCTTGAAAATGAGCAATTTTTGTTCCTATCGGTGCTTTATGAGCTGCTGATAAAACCGCGAAGGCACGTCTGCCTCGGCATTATTCTAGACCCAGAACTGCTCAACGTAAATTCTTGTGCGATTTAGGCAAACGAGTTCCACTATGTTTATTGGGCCCAAACCACGTCTTGTAGCGAAAACGATTACTCTTTTCATGGGAGGCTTTAAAACATGCAGGGTTTTGCTTGGGTTGTAGTTACATTTCGCGCATTTATATTCTAAACATTTCATTTTTGGTCGCTGTTGAGATGCCAATGATGGTGCGAATTTCAAATTACGATAGCTAGCCCGCTCGCACGAATCGCGAAACATTGGTAGAGCTAAGTTCCTGCTGTGTATGAATAGTCTAAAGAATATGTCATCTCTTGCTACAGAGAAAAAGTTTCGATGGGAATATATCGCACTATCGCTGGGAATATATCGCGCTTCTAAAGAGTAAATGTGTTATTAGGAAGGTACACAAGAAGGATTTGCCAATCCAACCACCAATCTATGATCTGGTGTAAAAAAAATGATGAGAAGCTACAACCTTCAACCAATATACCTAGTCGATGTGCGCACCTATGAGCTCTAGAACCGGATGAGACTGACTGGCGTACAGCTTTCTATCACCCTGCGTATCGTTACTTTGTGCTCCGTAACAACGGTCTTTCCCTAAAAAGTCTCTTTTTTATTTATCTATCCTATAAAATCGATACACATTTTAATGATGAATAAAATAGCATTTAAACATGCATCGAATCGTTCCAGGTCTTGCACCCTCTGTTCCTGGTAGAAAGACACGCAAAAAAGCGTATCGATACGCGCGAAGGACTCGTCCCTCTAAACAGTTTTTTTTATTAGTTTCCGTTGCTATGAATAACAAACATAGTAACTGGTATGATGATTCCCATCAATACTGGTTCCTCTATTTCTTTGAGCAGATTTAATCGAGATCCAGCCAACACAGTGTTCAAAATTGTTTTTTGCAGTGATTTTTCACTATATTCCTTTAAAAAGTCCATATAACAGAAGTAATAATGTCTTTTGAGGTAACATATGTGGCATTTGTTTGTGCTGGAGTAATGGTGTAATTTATGTGCTTTCGTTCCTTCATTTTCAGCAAGATCGTCGCAGTATTTACGAACGACGACGCAACATACTGTACCTCGTGGCGAACTATCTGTCCACCATGGGGCTCCATCAAACCCGACAGGCACTGATCGACGAGACGACCCTAACGAGCGAATACGAGGTGTGCGATAACATTGACCTCGATACCATCTACCAGGACTTTTGTAGCTACTTCCTGCTCAAGTTCGGCAAGCAGCCACGCATTGTAAAGCGCACCGAATCCATCGGACCCCTGCCAACGGCACACCGGAAACTGTCCGGAGCGAGACGTAAGCCTCCGCTGCCCGCAGTCCCCAAACCGGATGGCAAGGATCCGTTGAATTCGATCACCAATGTGGGCGATGAGATGCAGGCACTTCGTATAACGGCGGCCAATCCCGCCGAACACCTCGAAGGACACACCTCCCCGGCGGTGCCGTACGCCAATCCGAAGCTGCTGATACGGCTGCAGGACCACTTTACCAGCGAATGGAAGGACCTTGCGGAGGAAGTCTGTAGGGATTTGATCCGCAGGGACCTACGCCAGCACTGGTCGAGCATTAAGGGGCTGGCCGGTCCGATCAAGGTGCTGAAGGAGAGTGTCATCGCTCCGCTCGAGCATCCGGAACTGTTCGTGGGACTGGCTCAGCCGTGGCGCTGTGTGCTGCTGCACGGAGCGCCCGGAACTGGGAAAACCCTGCTAGCGCGAACGCTGTGCTCGGAGACGCGCGAATCGGTGACGTTCTTCAGCACCACGGCCAGCACGCTCATATCGAAGTGGCGCGGTGAATCAGAGAAGCTGATCCGGGTGCTGTACGAGGTGGCCAAATTTTATGCCCCGTCCATTATCTTCATCGACGAGTTTGACAGCTTGGCGTCGCGGCGTGACACCATTCGGGAGCACGAAGCATCGAAGCGTTTCAAGAACGAGTTCCTGTCGCTTATCGATGGGTTGGAAAGTGCAGCCAACGAAACGGCTGCTCCTACGGCGCACGATCGGGACCGGGTGTTTCTGCTGGCCAGCACCAACCTGCCGTGGGAGCTGGATCCGGCCTTTCTGCGACGGTTTGAGCGCAAAATTCTCGTCGATTTACCGACGGCCGATGGACGGAAGGAGCTGATCGAGCATCTGCTCCCGACCGTTACCGCATGGCCCGAGCAGGAGATACAGCAACTTGTAACGCTTTCCGAGGGATGGACGGGTGATGAGGTTCGACTCGCGTGCAAGGAAGCGTCCATGATGCTGCTGAGGAATAGGATCAACGAGCGTCGATCGAGCACGAACCAAGCGGCGGACAAGGAAGAGCTTCAATATTCGATGCTGCGCAAAGCTTTTGAACAGTTGCGTCCTGGTTGCGTGGAATTGGCGCAGAAGCATCGTGAGTGGAATCAACGTTACGGAACGCAGCTTGTGGACTGAGCGGATATGAAAAGGACGAACTTTTTAACGCTCACACTGGCAGCATATTAGCAAGCCTGGTATATTTTAACTCTTTTCTGTATGTCTTTCGTTGATCCTGTGATTGATCCTGTTCTCTCTGTTTTTTTTTCTCGAACTTCAGGTTTTGACCAACTTACTTAAACGATTAAATAATATAAAAAAAGGATATCATGAAAGTGGAACTTGGCAATGGGCGGGAAAGAAAGCATGAAAGTTGTAACGGTACAGTATAGAACACTGTTCGCAATGTGCCATTTTATCATTTCGCATTGTTCAATGCCCATCACGACAAGCCTAATAGTAACGAATGACACTTCAACGAAAGTTATCACTTTGCTGCGGCGTAAGAATTCCCATGTCCTCGTTAAAACTTGACGACAGCAACCCTACAGTTTCCGCTCGAATATAGCAAAATTACGATTGTCGTGCCCGCTTCTGCTGCGTGTGTTGCTGCTGCTGCTGAGACATCCGCTGGCCATGGTAGAGCCCGGTATAGTAACCGCTCATGTACCACGACATCAGCATGGCGGACAGGTTCTCCGACTCTACATCGTCCGCGTCTTCCAGCATCGGGGGCATCGGCGGAGGTGGCGGAACCATATACGCTGTGGACATGCTGGGGCCCAACATGCCAGATCGTCCACTCCTGCCGCCGGCCGCCTGGCCCATACTCGATCGTCCAAAGTTCGGTCCGAAGTTAATCTTGATCTTGCTGGCCTGCTTCGTGAACCGCTCGTCATCGCTAATGTCCATCTGCGAGTCAGCAGCGGCAGCTTCCGCTTCGGCCGCCTCAACGCGCTGCTGACGGCGTGCCTTTCGCCCCCAGGACGGTAGCAGCTCCTCCAGCAACACCGTCTGCTCGTTGTTGTACCCGACGTACCGGATCAAACAGTCCCCATGGCTGCCAAAGCCAATGATTTTCGCCTCGTAATCCACCCCATCGTCGTAGGTCGCTCGAACGTAGTCACCGATCTCGAACGCGCCCGTCGCTGGTGGACCGTTCGCTGTGCCCTGTTCCTGCTCAGAAATCTCCATCGCGCCTTTTTCCTCGTGCTCCGGCGTGCCGACGGTTGCTTCTCCTCCGGTCGAATCGCTGTCTTTGTGTTGCTGCCGGCGAGGCTTGTGGCCGCTGCAGCCCGCCACATCCGCCAGACCGCCCCGGTTCGTGTTCATGGCCAGGCGCTTCGCTACTTCCGCCTTTATCAGTGCCAGCGATGCGTCATACTTTTTGATGATAATACTGTCGTCCCAAATATCCTCGCGACCGATCGCACCGCCCAGTGGCACGGAGGCTGGTTCCGCTTGCCCTTCCGGAGCAGCATTTGGCGTAAGCTGAAACGGGACAGCATACAACAGCATAAACAATGCGCCTGTTTGGACGACGGATCTTGGGGAGAGTGGAGCATATGATTGGGCATGCGGGAAAAAAACATCAACACCAGTACATACCGATTTTCTGCCACCTGTACTCATCACAAGAGCTTTAAAATCAGGTAAACTAGTTAGTAAAATAGTATGGTAATTTTTGGATAAAATCTCACAACTTTTCCTACAATAAACGTTTTGACAGATGTTTGTTTGTGTACCGAGCTGTCAAAATGAGCGGCTTTCGAAATTCGAAAATGCTGTTTTGACCAGTTCGTTCATGAACTATGCCCAGCAGTGCGGCCAAATGCAAACGAAAAATAAAAAAATGCATTTGCAAAACGGGGATTTGAATTGGTAAGCATGCTTTTCAATTTTTAAATTAACATGATTTCGGTTGGGGCAGTTTTTCTTGTTTGACGAATTTTTTGGCTCATGTGAAACATTTTATAATTACAAAAAAATCCTTTAACCTGACCTGAATGCTGAATAGGTTTGACCGGTATTTTATAGAAATGATGATAGATCGATATTGAAAATAGATCGGATCCTACAAAACCTGAACCGAAGCTCAATCCTCATGCAAATTATTCAATATCTAGTGATGTCCAATAAAAAATTGTGTTTATTATTTCTCTAAAAGAACGGCTATGCTTATGATCGGGCAAAACAAATTCTTATCGGTTCTTATCGGATATCAACAATAGAAACATAATTCGTTCAGGAAAACGCTCATTTACATTGCGCCATCACCATAAGAACATTCTTGGCCCACATTTCTTTCGTGTGACGATCGCCGGATCAAGATCACATTGTTCTCGTTAATTAAATCACATTATTCTCTCATCCTTTGACTGCACATTACCTGCAACGAGAACTGGAGCACATCACGTATCACACTAGCGGAAAATCTCTCCACACATTTACCGCTAAAGTTCTGTAGGTTCTGGTGCAGTAATGTAAATTACAGTCCCCTACAACAATCGGAATATGTAACATTATGTTCACAACTCATAAGCATTGCGGCGATGTAACACGAATTTCTTTCCCTTCCGTAATCAATATAACGAGAGCATCTCTTTTCCGATTCGCTTGTCGCATTTGAAAACAAATAGATAATATTTAGGTAATGATAATAATTTTAGATTATTTTTATTTACACAAAGAAAAAAAAACACGATCACAGTGTTAAACAAAACAAAACTTATTTCTAAAATCTCGAAATAAATCTAAAAAAAGTAAGGATTTTTTATTTCATTTTCTTATAAAATGGCTATTATCTTTTATCAATTTCTAATGCAACGAATGCTTCCAATTAGTGTTTCTAAAGCAGAAACTTTACAACAATTGTAACTGTTTGTAATTGTTTTCTCGTGCTAAAGATACATATCTCAATCCAAAAGATACACTTTTCTGGGGTATTTCTTTAGCCTTTATTTGCGATACCTCGACCACTCGACTCAATTGCTCCATCTGTTCCGGCTGGCAGAGCATTTCAAGCTGCGCATCGTATCTTCAATTTCGGTGAACATCATCAACCTGTCTGCCAAGCACAGAGTGCCTCTGCTCGGTCCGGGGTTGAGAATCGTGAGAAGCGTGATGGAAATTCGATAGCATTGCTGCCTGGCGCCGGTTCTTGAGAAGTGAAAAGTAAGAGTGATACAGTAATACGAGAATGGAAACAGTCAGAACGGTTCAACATCATCCACCGTTTTGGGGAATTTCGATTAAATTCTTCTTTACTTGAACCACAACATTAACAACAAACATAAAGTCATTGCCAATTTGTGCAAGGCAGAAAAATTCATTCACCGTTTCCTTTCAGTAAAAGATACTACGAATTACAAAAAATTACAAAAAAAAAAACCGGGAAACTTGCCTGTACCTCGTGTGGCAAATGTATTTTCCGCGGCCCGCAACAAAGAACTCCTAGACACACTCGCTAGACACACATACAACCGGATAGTGGCGCTCAACACAGTAACAAAACGTTGCTAGGCAACGGTACCACGCTGCAACAGCACCAAACTGCGTAAGCAATGGAAACAAAAGGTACCGAACACACACACACACACGAACACACAGGTGGTAGTGGGAAAAAAGGTGCACACAGGTGCCGACTGATCGCAGCCACCAGCCGGGTGCCATTCGCCGAACGACTGCTGGCCGCATCAGATGGGACTGCGCGAGCCCTTGAAGGAGAAGAGCACGTCCAGATTGGAAAACAAAAGCCGCTAACGACCCCTGTGTGTGTGTGTGTGAGTGGCGTGTGCGTGTGGTGCACGGGTGCGCGCGTTCGTTTGAATGTGAGTGCGCGGCGGATTCGCGTTGAAGATTCGGTCATCCTTGCTTAAGCCGGCGCTAGAGATGCGTAAGTGCGCGTGTGAGATAAACGTGTATGGGGAAAAATAAGAAGCTTAGAGTGCGCGTGTGTGTGATTAGACCAAATGTGAAAAACGGCTTTGTCTCGATGCACATGTTATTATGCTTTTAATTGTGCCAAATACATTTGCATATCAATACTTGTTCAACTGCTAGTGACAACGATGGTAAAGTGTGGTTAGAAGAACAAGTCTAATATGGTATTAGAACCGCGGTATGAATGTGTGAGTGTGAGTGAAACACTGTCTACTATCGAAGGTGCTCCCTTTAAGTGTACCCACACAGCGATTGGACCATCCTATGTAGGATATGTTCGTAATAATTAAAAATTGACGTGATCGATTCATTTGGCAAATTCACTCCCCCAAACCATTACCACCCGACGCGAATTTCGGTGTCTTTACAGATGTCGGATCTGCCTTTCTGCATATGTTTAATTATCACCATCATCAACATCATCATCGTCCGTCTGCATCTTACGCGGGGTCTCGCACGTAACCGTCTCAGCTTCATGCCAAATCGACGATGATCGGGGCAGCCATATTACTCAATTCAATCAATGCGTATCTCGTTCGCCATTCGATCGCTTTTAGGATTTTTTTTGTAGCAACAGCAGCGAAAACGAAAATCTCCCATGCATTGGCGTCCATACCCCACGTTTCGATTACACGCGGTGGAGTTTGCATTGGTTTGAGAAATATTTTATTGCTATTAGTCAGATTTTGCACATTGCCATTTTCTTCCATCAATTAGCTTTCTTTTCAATGCGCCTTTTTTCGCCCCGTTTGCATGAGAAACAAACAAACAGCCC
>AXCO02005126.1:0-23746 GCA_000473525.2 Anopheles melas | reverse complement strand
TTCTCTCTATGATTGCGAAAGAAAATCACAGCCTCCCTAGATCCCTTTACTACGAAGCAGGCAGGCGAGTAGCGGTGGCGCGAATGCGGAGCGAAAAACAAATTCATTTTCCCTACCCTGCTACGCCAGGTGGGTTTTCATTACTAAATCCACCCTTAAATTAACATAAACCTACAAGATTTGCAACCGATACCACCACCGGCATACATATATCCGTGGCCGGGTGCGTGCTTCCTTCTCCCTGTTGTTTAGCTTTACGCGTTGGTGGTTGAGGGTGGTTTTTTCCTCTTCTTTTCTTCTTCTTGTTCTTCTTTTTGTTCGCATTTTGCCTGCACGAGCGTGTGTGTGTGTGTGTGTTTTCTTTTATACATGAAGGTTTTTGTTTTTCGCATCACTAAAGAGATGCTGTGAATGTGTGTGTGTGTGTGTGTTTTCTTTTATACATGAAGGTTTTTGTTTTTCGCATCACTAAAGAGATGCTGTGAATGAGCAAGGGAAAAGTGGAAAGGATCCTGCGAACAGGACGGCGATTGCTTACGATGAGCGCTGGTAAGCACATCGGACAATCCTGACCGTTGTTGCCATCCGCAATCGAGGAAAAACGAGGATGGTGTTCGTTGTTCTTTATCGAACGCTTTTCCCATCGTAGCGGTCACTGGCCACGGGAGCCGTTTAACAAGATTTGAGGTCCGATTTGTCGTTGTCGGCTAAAATCAATGAGACCGTTCAGTCGCATCTAACCTCACCCCGAGATGCTAATCGCATCGCAGCATCGAAAGGGTTGTGCCGATTGTTCCGTATCCGAAGGGTTGGGTTGGATTCTATCTACTGCCCCCGAGGGTGCACAATGCACAATCAAAGTTCATTGCCGCTGTATGCTGCTTAGGGGTTAATTTATACTCCCTGTTAGCAGTTTAGGGAGGTAATCACTGCAAATCCGGTTAAGTGGCCAAATGGATCATGATATTTTGCTACATTTCTGTTACTCAACGTCAGCAATAATCTTTTGGTGATAGTTTGGTAAAATTAGAATCGTATTAGGTCAAAGGAGTGTTTAAAGTAAAGCTCATATTCAAGCATATTAAAAACAACATAACGGTGAGGTATTTATTTACTTTTGCCTTGTTGCGTGACGATATCGATCACACTGGCTTGATCGTGCTTATCTTTAGAAGGCCATTAGTTAATTATTCAGCCGACATAATTAGTGTTTGTATTTAATATCAATAAGCATATGGAGCATTTTGTTTGTGCTTCATCAAACCCATGAAGACACCAATTGTCCTGCTAGTTTTTTTACCTTCCGCAAGAACTGAATCATCTGAACATCCTACGAGCAAGATCTATCAAACGGAAATCATTAAAAGATAACAAACATCATTTCAAATGATGTTCGAATATCAGATGATGCGAATGCCTTTAATTATTGTATGTGATAGTTGTATCTAACATACGACACATGCACAAATTATAGCAATCTTTTGATTCTCTTCTGACTCTTCTCTAAATTCTACTAACTTCTCAACCATACTAGACTTTGTGGAATTAAACTTAAACGTTAGATAAATAAAAATAAATAAAAAATAAAAAAAATAAATAAATAAAAAACTTAAACGTTAGAGTTATCTATTGCATTGATTTCCCTTTCAGTGAGCTATTTTACTAAGATTGGTTCGAAATGATTACTATCATATGTGTTGTGTCCGCACAAATCTAACATTGTGACGGTGATGTACGACACAAACAGAACACGTGTTTTAATACTATCTTTGGTAATACAATAAACACGGGTGTTAAATAATATAAACACAACACACGCAATGCTGGGAGAGGACGGCTGGTCCTTCTCGCGCCGCGATCCTCACTGAGGACGTCACAGGATGACAGCCCTGCTGTCAACAGTGAGCCCTCAGGATGAGACAAGCGGTCTGTCCATAACAATATGATTTAAACCTTTGAACAAAACTGTTTTGATTCAAGTTGGGAAAGTTCATTCTTCTTCTTCTTCTTTGGCTCAACAACCGTTGTCGGTCAAGGCCTGCCTGTACCACTTGTGGGGCTTGGGCTTTCAGTGACTAATTGATTTCCCCCCATAGCAGGATAGTCAATCCTACGTATGGCGGCACGGTCTATTTGGGGATCGAACCCATGGCGGGCATGTTGTTAAGTCGTACGAGTTGACGACTGTACTACGAGACCGGCTCGGAAAGTTCATTAAGTAGTTTTATACGCCACATGGATCTCAAGTAAACACGATTTCCGGAACATTACCAAATGAGGAATTTTCTAACAGCTAGGATCATTCCTTCTTCTTAATTTGAAGCACACTAGCGTTGGAGGGTTTGTTTAACACACACATGACATCGACTATGTGACTCCCGGCACAATTTTCAAATTACTTATAGTGACTGGATTACAATCTAAAACCTGCAAATACTACTGAGCTGCAACACTCAGATTAGTTGCTGAACTTTGACTGACAAAACTAAATCAAAAAGTAATATTGTTGCCATGGTCATTAGTACGCGCTTAGTGTCCGCTTAGCTCAGTTACGATGTGGTGGGACATACGATGGGACACTATTCAAAGAATGTTTGAACAAAAGCGGAACATGTTTTCAAACCTTGTTGTGCAACGTTACAAAGTGATCTTTGTAGAAGGGATCTGAAAAGTCTATGTAGCATTGAGGCTTAAGGGCTCGTAATTCTGATAAATTTTAAGGTGAATGTTTATCATTATATCGTGTTTGAAAATAACTGTAAGGCTACACGACCACTCGAAAGACGTTTTTATTATAAATGTGGTCTGTGGCTGCTCAAAAAGGCTGCTCATCCCTGCCCTGTCACATGTTTCCTGTCCCTGTATGTTTGCTCATATGCCAGGGAATATTGATATTGATGAGGATTCGGTGATTATTTTTCATTATAGCTCGGTTTTAGCTATGAAATTGTTGACTCCAATGAGTTCAATAGAATAAGAAGGTTCAGCAAAGCATATGCGATTTTGAACCGTGGATGCAGCGACATCCTTAGATTCAGTAGAGTCGGTAGGTACTTGATATGGAAATACTCGCTCTTTCCAGTTGAATAAGAGAGTGAGGGTGATTATGGAGATCTGAATCTTTAACTCACTTTTTTAAGTTTGTCAAAAGAATTCATATCATTTTACTAATATATTAAGGTTATCACTCACTCACTCAACTGTGTGTCGACTAGTTACCCATTCTTGTTAGATTCCAATCACTCATCCTCTGCGCCCGCTAATATTAGTATAAGCCGGTAAAGGGTGAATCATTAGTCTACACATAGAGTGAATGAGTTGATTCCTAAAAGAGTGAAAAATTAAAGGTGGTAAATACATTCTTCGGTACTGATTTGCATCCGTAAGCTTACTTGCAGGTATCAACTCACTCACTCCTACCCAGTGGGCACATCTCTCACATGCTATGCAGCTCTCGAACTCGAATGAATCCAACCGTACCTACTAATAGTTTATGAATCTGTATGTGTAGCTCTAGTTAACTCGTTGAACTAGTAACATATGCTTTACTAAACCTACTGAGCCTACTGAACTCGTTACACTTCACCAACTCCGACACATACGGACCAAACTCCGAGTCCGATCCGTCAGTGGAGTAGTATTATTGTACTAGTTGGTTCCATTTATTGTTCGTTCCGGATTAAACTGCTTTATGATTTGTAGTATCCAGAATCCATGCAATTCATACGTTACTGCTCTTGTGCATGACCATTTCTCACGTACGTGTTATTGAAGCAGAAAGAAGCCTTTATTTGTAATTATATTTTATTGGATGCATGCTTTTGTCGAACCTGTTATGAGTTGATCTTAATCTGTTAAAAATAAATTTAAAAATGCTATAAATAATTTACCTTAAAACTGTTGTGTTAAACATCAATGCAAATATTGAAATTGCTTTTCTACGGCGAAACCTCCTATTCAATACCGAGTAGTTGCAGATGCCTTTTATCTTTAATTGTTTAATTAAAGCAGAAAGCGGATCAAAATCAATGGAAAATAGCAATCAAGTCCAACAGTCGGCCCATGTTGATATAATCAATTTTATTAGACAAACTTCCAACAAAACAATGTTAACAAACAATGGAAATTCCTCTCAACAAAAGGTTTGAAAATGCTTCAAACCTATCCCACATAAATGATCACCTTTTCAAAGGAAAGTGAACGACTACCATCCGGATATTGTTCCCTCGAAACCAAAGCGAGAGGATCTTTGCTATTATTCCCACCCCCAAAACAGTCAATTGTAATTATACCTGACCTTTTTCCCCCGTAATGACCCTCCGCTACTTCCGATGTGTCCGCTTTTCGAACTGACAAAAGCATCCTACACACCACCTTGGGCACCAATCGCACCCTTCACCACATGGTTATTTAATTGAAAAATCTTTTTCCACAAACAATATAAATCGCACCCACGCCCTCGCGATGAAAAGACCGTGCCAGCTGGTTGTTCCATGGAAAGTGATGTCAATATTTCTGTGTGTTTTCCAGCTAAATGTTTAGATACAACAAACGGTTGCAGGGATGCAACGAGTGACGCTACAGCTTAAGAGCTATTGTGTGCTGTAAAAGAGCTTTTGGACCGAAATAGAATGCCAACCGGGATCGTTCAAGTGTATGGTTCCGGGATGGTGAAATGGATCACTATTGATTGCCTGCCGTTATTGGCCTGCTGTTGGTTGTGTGAGGTTGGACTAGCGTTTTCGGACACAACCGTCCATTAGACGGTCCTTTATACCCCGGTAACCGGTGGCACGTGTCGCCAGTTATCCCGTACTGATGGACAATGTTGTGGAGAGTCCTGATCTAGCGGCAGGGGTTATTGTTATACTTCAAGGCCACTTCTGTACCGTTATAACCATAAAATTTTTAAAAGACTGAAGTAAGGAGACTTCAGCTCTACCTACTTAAGCCAGATGCAACGGGAAGAGCCAAATAATTAGCATATAAAACAAAACCGCGCCCAAAAATTATACCCTTCATCTATCATCATCATGCCACACACGATCGTCCAGCATCTGTAACGATCGTACGAGGTGGCAATTTCTATTTTTACATAATTAATGCGATCACAAACCACGAAGCGTCAGCTTGATCCTGTTAACGAGCAGTGCATGCTTTGATCGAAACGCGTCACATGTTTGCACTGATTGCATTGTGCAGCTTGTCCATTCGTCCGTCTGTTCGTCATCGCCTTCTGTGATTGATTCGGCTGTTGATGGAAATGTTTAAATAAAGTCGTTAGTGAAAGGGGTTTTTTTGTTGTTGTTTGCTATTGTTTTGTGGTTTTGCTTGAAAACAAACACCACAACCATAATAAAATAAAACTGTTTCGATTCTTTCAATGTAAGCAGAAGAAAATGCTACAAATTATAATTTTTTTAATTAATTTATTTTAATATTTCTTCTTCATTGAGAACACAAAAACACCTGGAACACGGCTATGACAAAGGCAACTGGTAAGATTTAATTCAAACGGAAGAAACAGCAGGACCAAGATAATAAATAATATCTTCACCACAAAACCCACAGAACAAAACTCTTTTCATCATGAGGCACACACACACTCACCGTAATCACGGCGGGAATAGAGACTCGGGACTACCAAACAAAACCACAGTGTCATACACTTTCTGCTGCCAGGTAATGCAATTGTTTCAATCAGCAGGGAGCAGAGAATAGTTGGATGGGTCGGGACTATCCAACCGAACCAGAGCCTCCAAATCACAAGGCACAGAAACAGCTTATTGACGGATGGACGCAGCGGCCGCAAGACGATCGTATTCGCATTTCCTTGTGCTTTCCCGAAAGCAAACCGCAAAAGACAGTTTTAATTAGCTTCTCGTTTGGTTATTTATTTATTTTCTCGACCTCTTTACTAGTTACAACCACACAAACAACGCACTGGCCATTGCTTGGGGTTCTCTGTTTTCGGGTTGGTAATTGGTTATTCCCTTTCTCTCTCTCTCTCTCTCTCTCTCTCTCTCTCTCTCTCTCTCTCTCTCTCTCTGTCTGTTCTGCAATAAGTCGGTACTGGAGTAAATCAAACGGATGAATGGAGATGGTTTTGGGTGGCAAAGCACTGTTAGATTTATTTGTTTTTCATGTTGCAAAGCTCGTGTCTTTCACCTGTCCCCTCCCCCCATACACACCTCTCCGCGCCCCACGGATAATTAACCACGTAACGGTGAAGGTTCCGGCCAGTGCATTGCCGTGTCGCCCGGAAGTGGCCCAAATCCTGTCTGCCACAATTTCCCCCCCCCCACCCCAAAAAAAAGCCACTCAAACTAAGCTCCTGCAGAAATTGCACCATTTTCCTGAACTCTTGACCCACCGGCAGTGAGGTAGGTGATTTTAGGCACAAAAGGTTTCTTGTGTCTTAAATTGTGTTCCATTGCACCCTTCCGTTACTGGTTTGTGTCCCTTTTTTGGGGGAGGTTGGGCCCAAAAATAAAAGCAAACTATACACACAGGTGGCATTTTTCGGCAGTCTAGTAAATCCAACAGCGAAGCAAGGTTGGAAGGTGGTGTTCAGCCTTTTCAACGACGACAGTGACGACAATTGATAGCGTGTTCCGCGTGTTGCTATTGTGTGCAATCCCCAACAGCCCGTGCAAACACTATAACTCAAGTGCGCGAGTTGACAAATTTAAGTGCACGAAATTACACCAACGGATGTTGGGCTTTCCGTTTTCCGGCGAGCGAGCCCGGGGGAGATTTTTGTTATTTTTGCACTCAGTTTGCAATGGAGAAATAGCCAAAAAGTAGTTGCCAAACTGTGAACTGGAGGAGGTTTCGCGCGACGTTCTAATGGTGTTTTAGCTCTGCGAATTAAATGCTTTGTTTTGTTTCGGTTTTGCTGTTGATATTAAATGAGACACCAAAAATGAATCGGTGAAACTCATTGCAAACAGCACAAATATAATCATTAACAAAATACTGTGTATTGAACACAACAGATGTGTTAAGTAAACAGCAGCAAAAATGAGTCAAATTATTTTTTTTTTATTCAGGAGTGACGGTCCAAAAAGGCCGTATTGCTCAAGTTAAACAATTTAAATTTAAATGATTTATGAGTGATTGAGTCAAATGAGTCAAATTTTTAATTTTGGTGCCCGGCTGGTGGTACAGTCGTAAACTCGTATGACTTAACAACATGCCCGTCATGGGTTCAAGACCCCCTAATGCATCATGCTCCCATACGTAAGACATGACTATCCTACTATTAATAATCAGTCAGTGGTCTCCAACTTTGTGGTCCGTGACGTTAACATGAGTGGTCTGCGACAGAATTGATTGTTTTTAAAGGAAAGCTTACTCAATACATGTCGAGCAAGAATCTATATGGTGGAGTTCAAAATGGTTGGCTTGATAAACAATACTTTGTTTGGTAATGCTATTTTAAAGTGGAAATATATGTCTTGGCTGAAAGGTACATGGATTTTATTTCAAATAATGTATCTGTGTTTCGTTTCATCTAATAAACTGAGAAGAATATAATTAATCAGCTTTTCAGTGGTTGGAGCGTTCGAGGAAATATGAAACAAAACACTTTGAACTAATCATAAATAAGAGCTCTAAAAATAAAAGCAAAACAAGATAAAAGTTAAATGAAAGAAAAATAAAACATGAACAGAATTTAGCAGAACATTTAACATGCTGTAAATAATTAAGAAGACTTTTCGGTGCTCCAAAAAAGAGCAAAACAAAAGTAAATTAGGCAAAGTAATGAGGAAACATGAGCAGAACTCAAGAAAATACGTTGAATACTAAAGAAAATAAAAAAACCTTTGCAAGGCTCTATGAGAAACAGAGAGAATCAAGATGGAACTAAATAAAGGGTCATGAAAACAAACAGAACCAAACTTTACAAAACACTAAGAACTGTCAATAAAGGCCATCAAAGCTGAATAATAAAATAAAACAGATAAAATAAATGTAAATAGCAGTAAATAACAGTACATAATTTGGAAGAGTTTGCAGAACTCTAAGAAAAAAGAGAAAAAAAACACAAAGAAAAAACAAGCAAACAAACCAACAGGACGAACGAAATATTTCCCAACGTAGAAGACATAAACTGCAAGCCAAACATTACAAGATGATACACCAGTTTCTTCGTTTTAGCAAAAAACGTTGCTCAGTCTCTGCAACGGCGGCAAAACAAAATGGTAGCACCGCATACAAAATGGTGTTACAAATCAGCCCCCAAAACGTCCCCGCAACAACACAGGGGGTACTCCATTTCTTACTTCCCACCAAAAATCGCCCACACTGTAGGAACAATTCATGCTTCCTTCAGTTGCACCGTTTCCGGCCATTTCGCAGTGCGAACCGCGGCGACCAGACGCGACCAAACCACGCACCACGCAAATTGAGACGGAAGCCTACCTGGAGGAGGAGTAGTAGAGTAGGCTTTGCAACTTTTGCACAAGTGGATGGAAGGCCTAACAGTCGTTTTTTTGTTTCTTTCTCTCTTCTTCTTCTCTCTCTCTCTCTCTCTCTCTCTCTCTCTCTGTCTCTCTCTCTCTCTCTCTCTCTCTGTCTCTCCTGCGCGCACGATAATTTTTTTTGCTTGTTGCTTTTCCTTTTGTGTAAAAGGATCTATGTGCTTCTCCTTTGTGCTGAGTAGAATCCGGGGCCGGAACGTTTCCTGGATGGCTTTTACTCCTCCCGTCTACCCACTACTGGGATACTTAACACACGGGAAGACATGTTGTGCGTACAGTGCCGTGGCACGAAACCACAGCACATCCTTCAATTCCCTGCCAGGTCGAATGCAGAAACGATTGTTCTTTGAACTGCACTGCAAAAATGGTGGTCCACATAACACACACACACACAGTCACAACCTCCCAAACAGTAGTACATCGTTCAAACACAGTCGAATGAAAGAGAACTGACTTTCCCCCGTTTTCCGCCAATCAAGTTCCGGTTTTGTGTTCTCTTTTTTTTTTGCTTCCACTTTCTTCCAGTGCTGCTGCTGCTGCTGGAAGAGAAACGATTTCCTTGCGAAATGGCAAAGAAAAACGCGCCGGAAAGCCACGCAACCGACAGGTACTATGCTAATCGAGTAGTGGTGCGGGGTAAAAGTCGGGCGGTAAAAGCTGCATGCAAGTGCAAGTACACAGCGTCACTATTCCCGACGTTCGCGCAATATTTCCTTCCACGCAAAACCATGTACTGCACATAAACTGCACTTTCGCGTACGAGCGTAGTGTACGCTGGCGAAACCACAACAACAGCAGGCCTTGCTTTTTCCACGTGGGGGTTGCGTAAATACGTGTCGACTGGCCGCGCGTAAATCGCGTACTCTGTGGCGCGTGCTGGTACGTAAATCTCGCTCCAGCACAGAGCTGGCCATGGCCATCCCCCTCTCATAAAGAACGGGCGTGTTCGGTTTGTGTGTGCTTTCGACCGTTTTTATGAACACCAATCACCCGCCGCCATCGCCCCCGTGTTTAAATCCCCCATTTCTTTCCGCGCTTTCCACTGGCGCTTTCTTGCTGACTGCTAGCTGTCAGTCTTCGCGCTCTTTTGCGGCCATTGCTACGGCTGCTTAGCGTTACAGGGGGAGGCACGTAGTACGCCTAGCTCATAGCTCTTGTTTGGGGTTTGTTTTTTTTTGCCGTGCAGGTTTTTGTGATTCTTTTTTTCTCCAGTTTCCAGTCTCCACAAATCAGCTTCTTCCGTAAGGTGATGGGACGAGGGTCGAGATTTATGAGCGTCGCTGGCCCATTACCGTGCGCGGTGCAGCAAAGACGGAGCGAACGAGTGAGGTGAGACTTTTGATTCCTTCAAGCATTTTTAGTACAAAATTTAAAATTGTTGTGGATTGTGTTAATTTAAATATGATGACACACGTGTTCCCGTCATGCGTCAATTTTGCATTTTTGGGTTTACAACTGACAGATTTTACCTCTGGTGTTTCTGTTTGATTAGCCATGAGTGTAAGATATACTTTAGTTTATTTTTCTTGTCTTCATTTTTTTTATATGTTTTTTTTCTGTATTTTATTCTTCCTATTGGATATAGTTTTATTACTTTGAAGTATTTTTTCTAGTTTCGTTTCACTTTTTTCCTAATTTATTCACTTGCTGTCTAAACTTTGAAACAGTTGTTTTAATTATTTTTTTATGTGATCACTCTTTTAAATTAATTAATTTAGTTTCCGATCTATTATTTCTGTGTATTCTTACTATTTTGCATGTGATTTTCTTCTCCTTCTTTTTGATCGTATTAAGTAATATTAAAAGTTTGATATTTCTCTGTTGCATTTCAATGTTTTGTTTTGCTTATTTTTTTATATTACTGCTTCTCTCTATTTTTGCTCTTATTTATTGTTTAAATTCGTAAGTTTTCAAATTAGAAAAAAAAAATTTGTTCTGTTTTTGCAACATCTTTACTTTTCAATGCATATTACAATATCTCTGTTTGTATTTAGACTTATTTATTTTATTATATTTTTTTATTTTTTGGTTTTATTCATTTTTTTACGAAAACCATCAAATTTGAGCTATAAACAAAAGAACAACCAAAGCTTATCCATTTTGTTTACATTTTTCAAAGTAAAAATCATCATGCTTCATATTTTCTTCCGATTTTTACCTACTACTGTACCTTTCTTCCTGTGCCAACGCAAACGGCCATCACTTGCAAGTTGAAGCCATTTTACTGTTTCCCTCCTTTCTTAATCTTACTTCCGCGTGTATGATCTGATCCGATCCAAAGGTAAGTGCTGGAAAGCCGTAATGGCCAAAGAGCTCTAACAACCTCACTTTTATGCCCCGAACACGGGCAATATGCAGCAGTATGCAGCTGGCAAATGCATAATGCACGGGGAAACATGCATTCAGTGTCATTATGCACACCGCCGGTAAGTTTGCATGGCAAAAAACAGGAAAAGAACCAAGTGAGAGCGAAAGGTACGATAAAACAATGGCATATTGTGCATGGCGAACAGCAGAATGGTGGTCCCGGAAAATGATGGTGGATGATTTTCACTTTACAGCTTGACAGCCCTGCCTGTGTTTGGCAGTGTTACGGTGTTCGTTGTGTTTTAGGTTCAAAATGTCTTCGGTATGGTTTTTGCTAAGTATATTTTCTTATCTTTAACCACAACTGAAACCTAAAAAAGAAGAGAAGCAAATTGGCAATGTGCTCGGAGTACATAAAAGACTCATCTTTGATGTAAAACCCTGTCAATCATTCAAATCTGCCAACAGTCACCTTTTCTGCCATTTAGACGGGGGTCACTTGACCCCTCCCCGCCAGCAGCTTCTGTATATTCGATATGAAATGATAAATGTAATTAATGCGGACTGTTCCTTTCACTATTGCCAGCAGCAGTCCGTTTTAGCTCGTATAGCCGTCCGCTTTCCATAGGGATGGCAGTGAAAAATGACAGCTCCAGCGACAGCTCGCCAGCCCTGACAAACGAGAAAATCGAACCTTTGCCCAACACGTGGTTATTTATCAAACATGTATGACGGAGAAAAAAAAGAGAATTCGAAAAAAAAAACTCCTTCAGAGCGGCTTAAAACTGAAACCAACGATTTTTTAGTGTTGTTTATTTATCATTACAAAAGGAGGAAGCCAATTTTAATATTCACCATAATTGAAACCTTCAAAAGCGATTCTCTATTTGAATAAAACTACAAAACAAAAATAATCTTTCAACCAAAAGAAAACAACAAAAATGTTTAAAAATAATCAAAATTATTACATCGTGCTGCACGGGCAGAGAAAGAAAAATGCAATTCTTCCCTTCTCTCGGGTGCCCATGGATGGAGCTTTGTATGGAAGAGAACAAGACAGGAAAGGAGGTGAAAGAATTGCACATCCACTATCATCACCATTAGAGTTCCTCGCTCGAGCGCCCATTTTTATTCCAAACCGTCCAACCGAGATACCAAAATCCCGACTGCGTGGTTAGGCGCTATTTGAATAAAATGCATCCTATTTTGATTCGAATGAAACGGTTTTTTTGTCCTAGTTTTCCACCCCCCTTTTTTTCCTTCCCTCATACCTGCTGCCCAGCATAGCTGTAATCCCTTTTATATGCACTCACATATTTGTCAACGAAAAGTGAAAACCAAACGCTAAAAAAAAATACTAAAACCATTCGTGAACAAAATAACGCTGTCTATTGGCATTTCTGTTGATATATCGGCAAATGGGTTCCATGTTTTTTTTTTGTTCGTGTGTAGATTTACGTTTTCTCTATTTTCTTTTGGGGGGGGGGGGTATTCAAATCTCGCTTTTCTTTGTATGGAAGCTTTAGTGAGGCAGAAATGCATCAACGTTTACCCATGTCGATTTTTTCGGGAAAGGAGGGCAAATAGAGCAAAAGGGTAAAGCACCAAACCAGGCACCATTCATGGGAAAATTGAATAAATTTGATTACTTCCAATTGGTTTTCGTTTACGTGACACCAATGTTGGGGAGAAAAATGGAGGTTTTAGAGTGATTTTTTATTCGTATTTTTTTCCTTTTTTTTTGGATTATAGGTTTGATTAAATAATTTTTGTCTTCTTATAAATTGCAGAAAATCTAATAAATGCGTAAATAATTTAAAATATAAACAAGACAAGATTAACGTACAACAAAAAAAACGTTAACCGACTTTGACAAATAGAAGATAAAAGAACAACAAAAAAAAGAAACAAAGATAAATGCAAACAAACGCAAAGGAGTAAAAAAACACAAAAAAAAACAGATAACATCAATCGAAAACTGATCAAAAACGGAAAACTGGACGAAATTGCGTGACAGGTGAACCAATAATAATGTATCAAAAGAAAACAAATGAAATCAAATTCACAAAAAAAAATAAAACAAGCTCATCCCACACTGAAGAAGACGAATCCGAGCGCATTCAGATGAGGACAAATGAAAACGAGCCGGTAGGCAGCACAGTAGGCGCTGGATGGATGGATGGATGGATGGAAATGGGCCCAGCAGCAGAAGAAAAAAAAACGCATAGAAGCCATTGCAAAAGCAACCTGTCCATAAACACACAGAGAAGAAAACAAAACAAAGCAAGAAAAAACGCACACTGCTTCCGACGTAGGCATGTGGCATGTGCTGTAGCATCAATTATTCAAATTTATTTTATTTCGTTTTATGAGCGAAAATTTTATTTTATTATTTGAATTTCAAATGGATATGTACACATACCCGCGCCATTAAAAAAAGCAGCGTGGAAAAGTGCTGGAGTGGTGGGGCTGTGTGGGGATATCATCTGCGAGTGGGCAGGGTTTGCCAATCCAATTCAACCCAAATCCAAGCAGGCCGGACACATTGGTGAATGTGACAAACTACTGGACGGGCTCCACTCTTTCCCTCTTATTCCCTCTCTCTCTCTCTCTCACTCCCACAAGGAAAGCTCGTTTGCAAATGGAAATTTGAATTGAAATGGCGGCAAATCGAAAGGATGTATGTAGATGAGGAGGTAGATGCAGAACTCCACCGCACCACACCGATATGGGACGGAAAAAATTAAAATTTTATTTTAATGCCCGATGATAACGATATACGGCCATACTTTGATAGAGCCGTGGTTTGGAGTGGAAGAGGATAGGGACGACACATGAAATATTCAATCATTGGTGCGTTCTAGCGAATCCAGGTAAAATATGCCACAGTTAGTGGGCTATTAAAATAGAATACATTAAAACCGTGGTGCCGTGATGGAGAAGGATCCGGTGATGGTTTACCGGATCTGCCAGGCCGTTCCTGTCAGTAAGTATCAGTTTACATTGATATCATATCATCAGGACTCATCGGCGGGGTGTTTTTTAAAGCATTTTAATTGCCTTATCCGGTGCAAATGCACTAACTGAAGTGCAATTTTAACATTCAAATCAACAACAACAAAAACACACGGACGCTCTTCTAATCCCAAGCACTGCATCGAATTTTTGCATAATCGATTCCTCTGCTGCGCGATTAAATGAGCTGTAAAATGTGTCACACAAAGCGGCAGGTAACAGCACACAAAAAGCGATAACACATTTAAAACAACAACAAAAGAGAAAATCCTCTCCCCGGAAGCTCACTTTATGGGGACAGAATTAAAAATTTAATTAAAAACGCTGCTGCAAAACCCCCTGGCAAGCGCACTCGCACAGGATAGATTGTGTTTATTAATGCACTAAAACCTCCACCAATCCATCAACGCTGATGGTGGTGATGGTGGACAAGGTTCTTAATTATTCATTGATTTTGTGGGAAAGAACGAAGTGGTTGGAAAAAAAACCAGTGAGTGAAGTAACAAAAACAGGCTTTGAACTGCATAAGTACAGTTTGACTGTGTGCAACTAACGAATAAAGGTTGTTTTTTACCATGTAAAGGATGGATAACGGTGTAATTTAAAAAAAAGGAAAATTAAAAAAAAAACAGCAAAATCATTAGAATAAATAATAAAAAAGAAAACAAATGAATAACATAAGTAAAGGATAGATAAAGCTAGAATACAGATTCTATCAACATAAAACCGCGAATAGAAAAAAGTAAAATAAAAGCATAAAAACATAACAAATATATTTAAAAACAACTTGCTGACAAATAGACAACAACATAAACATCTAAATATAAAAAATATATATATTAAAACAAATAATGTGTAAAAAGAAACTCAAAAACAAAGAAGAAAACAAGTAATACCAATGGTAAAAGCATTCGTTCAAACAACAGATATTAAAAGAACATTAAAAAAAATAACAACAATAAATATCATCAACACTTTCAGATGTATAAGTGAATATACAGATGTATAAGTGAATAAAAGTTTTCGAAAATATAAGTGAAAGTGAAAAAAAACGGAATAAATCAAAGAGGAAAAAACAACAAATAAATTCATCATTATTATGATCAAATTACAAACTCAAATTGCACTCAAAAGGAACCAAAGAAGCTGCAAAGAGCTCAAAAACTGCCCACACCGGCATGGCGAAACAAAAAAAAAAAAAACAAACAAACGACAGAAAGGAAATCTGAATTTTATTTTCTTAATTTCACTAATGAATAATATTTGCATATGCTTTCTCTCGCTCTCTCTCTCTCTCTCTCTTCTGGTGCGTGTGCTGGTGTAGGGCCAGGGCCCGTAACAAGCGAACGAACGCTTGCTTGTCGTCTGCCTGGAATTGTTTCCGATGAGCTTTTCTCGTTTCGAGACCGTGATTTAGTACTCCTTCACCAAGGCATCTGCATATCATCTGCCCGGAGAGCATCTGTCCGCAGCACCTAATCCGGCCGGCCCCTGAAGCCCGTTTTGTCCAGCTGGCACCACACACACACACACACATACACACACACAAGGGAGCGTTGTCATCATGTACAAAGAGGACATGCTGGTTTGCTTTCTGTACCATGTTTAACTTTATTTACGATTAGAAAAGTATTAACACACCAATCCAATCAATGCGAAGAACGAGCCGAGGCGCAGGTGTGAAGTAACCGTAACGCTTCTTTTCTTCCGTTCCGCAGGGAACGGAAAGGAAAATCGCAAACGCTACTAGCGCTGGTAAGAAAGTTGCTGTATTGTTGTTAATAAATTAGTGATGGTGAACATAAAGAAAGAAAGAATCTTACCGTGCGTCCCTCGCTTTGTGGTACAAATGCTATTTTCTTGGCTTGGGGATAGCGAAAAATTCGCGCATTTTTGCTTTAAATTTTCATCTTCAATTCATCAATAAAATATTCAACGTAATTTCTTTTTTAAAGGTATTTTTTTGGAGTTTTCACATTCATTTGCATTCCTATTGCTGCACTATTAATATCCTTGCACAATTCACTGCTTTGTAATGCGAACAATAACCGAACACACCACATTTCCTGTACACTTTTACACTTTACAATGAAACCACCATTCGCCCCCGGGAATGGAGCTTTTCCCAACAGCAACAAAAAATGAAGGAATATTTTGTTTTCAATAACACATCAATAATGCGCACGGTTTACTACTCCCCCCCCCCCCCCCCCCCCCCCCCCCCCCCCCCCCCCCCCCCCCCCGGTTTCCCATCCACGATCGAACCCGATCGGTGTAACGGATAAGCATTTTCCAGCCGGTTACGAAGAAAAACGGATGCACTTTTGGTTGCACGGGTGCAGCATTTTAACGCTCACCAATTTCACATCAAAACAATGGCGCACATGGGTGGGGGAGGCACAACACAATACATTTTTATGTCCCCCCACACGTACCCACCGCACGGATGTACGGATAAAAATGTACACTGAAACAATAAGCGAATTCGGGGAGGGGGAGGGGAGTAAACACAAACACACACAAATATCCCCCAAAATATCGCGTGGTAATAAAAGGACGCACAAACCCCCGTATTCCGATAGCTAGTAAAAATCGGAAAAAAAATGTTTTATCTCAGCTCCGTTTTTTTGAACATTTTCACTTGTTTTTCCTTCCGTCACGTGCATGTTTATCGCGTTGTTTGCACGGGAAATTCGTGGGAAAAAAATTGGAACAATAAATTTATACATTTTACAACATCCTGCTGGGTTGGTGGGTGGGTTGGTTGAAGCTCGCTAGCCTTCCAATTGCATGTCACAAACAGTAGGATCAATTGTGAGGATATTGAATGAAGAGTAAAGAGCAGGAAAAAACGATGACAAGGAAAAACTGCCTGCATTTACTGTTGTGGCCAACATTTTCATAAATTTTGGTCACTTTTTACGCTTTTTCTTTTGCATGAGTGTTGCATTGTTGCCGGGGGTTTTGCGCGCACGGTGCAGTATTGTATTGCACTAACTCATGTAGATGCATTTTTATATTTGCACGGTTTTTTTCATCTATTCCCAGCCAAGAACATTTCATCTGTAATGTTTTAGTCTTTTGTGTAGATTTAATTTTTGCGCATTTATAATCGAAAAACGCAAAACATGTACATTGTTCTAATTCGCTTGCGCTTTGCTTTGCTTCCCTTAAGCTGTGACTAGAGGTTGCGTGTAAGTAAAAATGCGTTTTTTTTGTAATATTTGTCGTGAAATGTGTAGTATGATGACAAGTGTAATTTATAAATAATTTAAAATAACCCACTTCCAGCTCAATTACGGAAAGGTTTGAATAGAAACGTCTCTTTTTTCATCGTTTTACGCAAAATAAGCGTGAACTCGTTGAGGAATGGTAACAAAATTCAATCAAAGGTCTCACACTCATCTAATAAATATTAATCGAAATCACTCTTTCACGCCATCGTTTGACGCACAATACTAAAAAATTTCAACTAAATGTTTCGATACGATATTACCCAAAAAACACAATTTTCCTTATATGCAACCACTCGCCACAGCACGTCAAGCATCTCCATGGTATCGATGCGCAACTATACGCGCCAACTTAGATCCTAACCTACTCCTCTCCCCTAAGAACCTTACATACATTCACTGCCCAAATACATCCATTTGCATTGCTCGTTTGTTTGTTTACTTGTTTTTTTGTCCCTATCTACATTACTCTTTTATAATGTTTGCACGATTTACACTAAACTCTAATATTTCTCTTCCCTTCCCTCAATTGCGTAGTTGCAGTTCCTGTTTACGGAAATGTAGGCTTACAGTTGTCGTATTGTTTTCCTTTGCACTACTAACCCCCTTCTCTCTAACAGCTACCTCTATACCTGACTTGTTAAAAACGTGTGGTTGAAACTAAAATGGTTAATAAAAACTTAAGGTAATAATTGTTGTACGTAGCGCTAAATACGCGGCTACACATTTTTCTTCCCTTACTAGCATATACGTTACGCCCTCCCACGGGACCACACTACCTTACTAACCTACCTTACACTACCTACTACTTCAACTCCATCGCTATCGACTCTTACACACATGTCTTTTTTTTTGCAGTATCTGTTTTCTCTATCGGCCTTTTTTTCTGTTTCCATGGCTTAATTGGTGGCCACCGTCCCCGTGGAACCACCCTCTCGCTATCTTAATGTGTAAACGTAAGCTAAACGGAAATAAAACGGGGGGAGGGGAGAGTGGTGTGCGCTAGCTCTCTAGCACCACCGCGCTTACAATTATTACATTCTCCACAATATCACAGTCCGGTTAGTAACTTCAGCTTGTCTATTTAACGACGACGTGGGAGGAGGGGGGGGGGTTTCTTGTACGGTTTGCCGTAGAGCGACACAAAACTAAACAATCTAGCGCGTAAAATGACCATCAAAGACAAAATCAAACGATGTAAAACGAGTGATTTAGAGAGAAAAAGTGCGAGATCGTGGGCAAGAAGAAGAGATGATCTGCCAAAGAAATCTCTAAAAATAATAAGAGTAAAATTCGAGCATAATCTTTTAAAACTAGCATTAAAACCGGGGGAGGGAGAGCGCAGTTGGAATATCTGTGTATGCAAGGAAAAACACAAATGGCATTTTCGTGGAATAGTCAAAAGCTAAACCTAAGCGCTGCTAAACCTAACCTAACTATACACACCGAAAGCAGCTACTTGCACAGTTACCGTCGTCTTTTTTTTGTTTTGTGTTGCCATACGTCACAGTCACGTTTGAATTCTTACGCATAAACAAAACAAACCAAAAAGTGCCACACACTAATCCAGGTGAGGCCAGTCAGGTGAAGCGAAAACAGGAGCATTCTTCGCTTACCGCTTAACACAGTACAGAGAGATTATTTGCACCTATGATGCCGTGCCGAGTCTGAGCAAGAAGAGTGAGACTTTGGAGGAGTGTTTTCTTTAAAAGTGTTTTAAGGTAATAATAGTAACCGTGTGCGAGACGAGTTTGAATTAACGGGTGTTGGGTGGAAACGTTTGAAACGGGTGCACTTAAGTAAGAAGGTGTGTGTGTGTGTGGGACCTTCGAGAACTCGAAGTTTTAACGGGATAGTACCTCCTTCCGGAGAGGTACGGTAAAGTGTGTTGCACTCCATGTGCCATAGCGGCGAGCACCAAAAATGGCTTAGCGCAATATGGCCTTGGTGCTCAATATTGCCAAACATCTTCTAGTCTTATCTTTACATAACGAGAGCACATTCGAGCCTGGCTTATTTTTCCCTAAGATCGTTAGCTGAGCAGTTAGTTTCTGTAATGGTGTACTATATAAGTGTGTCTTTAAACGACAATAAACTTTCTCTCCCTAAAAAAAAGGTACTATTTGCAATTGTGAGCAACCACCAGCCGCCAGCCAATAATCGATCAACCGCTCACTTCGGCACCTTAACAAGCGGTGCGACCGGTGGCAGCACCTTGCGCTCTCTGGCATAGCCGCCCGCAACACTACCAAGCAACGGGCCTGCTGCACCACCGGCCGGTGTCAGCAATACCTTCCGGGCCATCCCCGGCACAGGTTTTGCCGTGCCCGAGGGCACGGAAAGCAATGGCGACCCGTTCGATTTCCCTTTGCCAGTCGATCGGTCCTGCGATAAAGCGGCGTTTGCTTTGCGCGCCTCCAGCAATCGAGCGTTAAGCCGGCGGATGCTGCCGGGCGAAAGGATACCCGTGCTGCGGCTACTGTTGCTGGTGCTCGCTTGCAGAGAGCGACCCCCTGTACTGGGGACCGGCGGAGAAGGAGATCCGGTGCGTGAATTACTACCACTGCTGCCAACCGTTGGTGAAAGGGTTGAGGTATACTTTTCCTTCCCAGCGGAGTACGAACGCATCTCGTTGTAGTACACCGTCATACGCTCCGCCGGTCGGTACGTGCGACCTCCCTTGGTCGCCAATCGGGCCAACGTTGCAGCACTAACGCCACCACCGCAGCTGATCGGCGGCTTGCCGACGGACGGGACCATCGCATCAACACAGACCGCACTATCGCCAATCGGCGGTCGGCTCGCTCCACTAGACGCTCCTTTTCCAGCACCACTAGCGGCGATGGTGCGCTTGCCTGCCGATTGCCGCACCACCCCATTATTGCCCTTCTCCGTCGCTTCATTTGGTTTAGATTTGTACGAATGCACCATACTGTGGTTATTGTTGTGCACTACTGCCGTGGTTGCTGTTGGCTTGGAGCGATCGGCCAATGGGAACGCGCCACCGCCCGTAACCGTCGGGCCACCGAATCCGGTCTGTGGTTCCGGATCGGATGTGGGCGATATTTTCTGCTTGGTCGAAAACACCGACCGCTCCGACGAGGTCGTCCGGGCGTGGTGTTGCCCCTTGCCGGATGCTTTCGATCCCGGCAACACTCCGGCACGATGCGCACCCGGCAGATCATGGGAGCGTTTCGTGCTGGTTGGACTCGCGGCTGGCGACTGGGCAGCTTCGCCCACCCGGAACAGCTTCCGCGTGTATTGGACGGCTTTTTGAGCACTGGAGGAAAGGGTTTTTTCCTCCTTTTTAGCATCCTTTCCAGCAACCACCGCCGCCGGTGCACTGTTCCTTTCCGGAATGGGAATCGCGGCCAGCGGAGAGGTAGCTTTCACTGCAGCGCCGATCGATTTCGGTTCTTCGGGCAACGCGTTCACCGCCGCCGGCCCATGGGCAATGTTTTCCTTCTCGACACACTTTCGACGCTCCCCAGGCGAGTACATATCTTTCGCCCGCTCGACGGACATCATTTCGACGACTAGATTAGTGTCTTCCTTTGGAGTCGCCTTCAGCACCGTTGGGTCCGTTGCTTCCTGCTGATCCACCCGGTTACCGTTTACCTCGAGATAGTTCAGGCTCGTATCGCAGCTCGAATCAAAATCGGAACAGTTCTCCAGATCGCGCACATTGTTCAGCGTCAGATGCCCATTCTGTACGTGTATTACGAAACCCTTCTCGCCGTAGCGCTTCGTCTTCTGCGGTCCGTCCGGCTGGGAGCTTTCACCACCAATTGCGAACCGTGCAACAGCACGCGGCACCTCACCCTGCTGTTTGGCACGCTCCAGGCTATCTTTCACCGAAGCGAGCACCTGATCCGTCGACGGACGCACACTTTCCGACGCACGCACATCAGCAGCCGCACCAGCAGCAGTGTCGTTTGCGATCATTGCACTAGTCATAATTAAGCTGATTGGTTCCGAGGCACTACCATCGTCGGCGGCATTGGCCACGGCATCGCCCATCAGTCGATCCGTTGCACCAAGCCGGGCCGCGGTGACTAGCAGACTGGAATCGAGCGATTTGCGCTGATTCTCCCGGCTGAGCATCATCCGTTGGCGCCGCTTTGCCCGCAGGCTGTCCCGTATGCGATCCCCGTTGGCGGAAAAATCTTTCCCCAGATGGGGAGACTTTGGTATATCGTTAAAATCTACCACGACGAATCCGGGCCCTGCTTGGGCGGTCGGTTCGATCCGCTCCTCCACCGGCCGAGGTGTGCTGCTGTTGGTAGGCGTAAGCAGCTCACTGTCAACCGACACATCGCACACAACACCATCCACCAGGTCGAAGCCGGTCGTTTGTACCGATGCCGTGTCGTTTAGCTTGTGCTGCCGCTCCAGGGTGCTGCCGGTGTCTTCCTGCCCTTCGCAAATGCGCTTGCGGCTTAGCGATGGTTTCAGCCCGTACCCGGACAACGGTGGCGGAGTGGTCAACCCGTCCGGTGTCGTGCACAGGCTCGATTCCGTGCTTCGCAGTCCCTTAAAGTTGTCGATTTCGTCGATGATGCGTATCGGAATGGGACGCTGCAGGGCCACGACGGTGGCCATCGTTTCCAGCCAACCCTGCAGCACGTGGAATGGAGGTCTGTGCGAGAGAAACAGTCGCCATTTAATTCATTTAACCTCCAAAAAAAAGCCTCAAACACTCTTACCGCTTGTCAGGATTCAGGTCACAGCACAGGAAGGCAATCTTGTAGAACGGTTCCGGACACTGGCCACAAAACTTCTCCCGAAACACCTTCTCGTTCAGGCCGAAGTCGGGCAGGCGGGGCAGATAGTCCGGATCGGCCTGCACCCGGCCAATGATCTCGCACAGCATGATGCCGAACGAGAAGATGTCCACCTTTTCGTCGTACTTGTTGCCGCGCATCATTTCCGGCGCCATCCAGTACGGATTGCCGACCACCGTGTACCGCTGCCGGCGGGGTCTGCCCCGGCGCCCGATCGTCCCATTATTGCCGCTGCTCGCTGCTGCTGCTGGCTGCGGTGGTGGGGCAGTACACTTTTCATACGCCGTCGTACTGATCAGCGGCTGCTTAATGATGCGCGCAAGCCCAAAGTCCGCCACTATCACCGTACCGTTCTCGCGCACCAAACAGTTGAGCGAGTTCAAATCCCGATGGATAATGTTCATCGAGTGTAGATAGCTCATGCCGCTGGAAATATCGCGCGCAAAAGAGATCCGCTGCGCCCAGCTCAGCGGCAACCCGGAATCGTGTATCAGCTCCTTCAGCGATCCGCCCGGGATAAACTCCGTCACGAGGTGAAGCTTTTTGTCCTTGTACAGCACACCGATAAAGCGGAGCACGTTGTGGTGCGACAGCGACCGCAGCACGGCAACCTCTTTGAGGAAGTTTTTCTGCGCCTCCTCGTCGACGCGGTACAGTTCCTTCAGCACCATTACCTCTTGCGTTACGCGATGCGTCACTTTGAACACCTGGCCGAAGAAACCCTTCCCGAGCAGCTCACCCTGCACCAGGTCCGAGGCACGGAATATGCGGGCCGCCTTCGGCTCCACGCGGAACGACTTCGTGCGGGAAAGATCATAAAACTCCCCACCAGTGGCCATCGTACGATGTTCGTCCAGCAGGCGCGACATACTTGAGCTGCGTTCCTTCTCCTTCAAACTGTTGGTAGCTGTAGGGGTGGGGGGAGGTGGGAAAGTAACATTAATATAACGCACTTTGACGGAGTAGGCCCCACAGTAGTGTTGGATTTCATGAATCTTTCGTTGAGATTCATTCATATGGATCTTCAGCGATGACTGAATTGAATCTCGAGGGATTCATGAATCCTTGGATATTCACGAATCCTTGAAGATTCATGGATCCTTGAAGATTCATGAATCTCAAGAAGGATTCATGAATCCCCAAGATACATGAATTTCCAAGGATTCATGAAACTTCAAGGATTCATGATTCTCGAAGGATTCATGAATTCATTAGCATTCATAAATCTCCAAGGATTCATGAATTCCTAGATTCTAAGATATTCATTAATCTTTCGAGATCTATGTATTTAATGAGATTCAGGAATTTTTGAGATTCATGATTTTTTTCAGATTCATGAATCCTTGGAAACTCATGAATTCTGGGAGATTCATGAATCTCAAAAGATGCGGCTTAGCGACGGTTTCAGCCCAGCTATAAGATTCATGTATCCATTAACATTCCTAAATCTCCAGGAATTCGTGAATTCTTAGATATTCGTGAATCTTTCGAGATCTATTAATGTTTGTGAATCATGAATCTTTGAGATTCATAAATCCTTGTAGATTCATGCATCTTTGAGACTCATGAATCTTTAAGATTCATTAATCCTTGGAGATTCATGAATCCTGGGAGATTCACGAATCCTTGATGATTCATGAATATTTGAGATTTATGAAACTGGAGATACATGAATCCTTGAAGATTCATGAATTCTGGGAGATTCATGAATCTTTGATACTTATGAATCTTTGAGATTCGTGAATGCTACATTCGAGATTCGTGAATGCTACATTCGAGATTCGTGAATGCTTGGAGATTCATGAATCTTTGAGATTCATGAATCTTTGAGATTCTGAATCCTGAAAATTCATGAATCTTTGAAATTATTCAATTTATTAAGAAATTGAAATTATGAATCTTTGAATCTTCGAGATTAATG
>KI920628.1:0-14550 GCA_000473525.2 Anopheles melas | reverse complement strand
GTTAAAGGGATTGGTGGGCGAAAGGTTTTTCTGCTTGCCCCTATGGCTACTGCGACTGCCTCTTCCTGTCAACGAACGCTTTTTTCCGCTAGCTTGTTGATGTCGATACGAAATTTGAAGGTCATCAAGCGACTTCTCGGAAGTGGTCACCCCGTGGGAGAGGCGTGCTCAAAGGAAAATTAATCGTTTCATCGGGAGTGCCCGGCCAATTCAAAGTCGCTTTGGGTGGGTAATGATTTTCGCTGAAAAAAAAAACACATACACACTACCGCTTTTCGGTCCGTGTCGGTGTCGAGCGTAATTTAATTGGTTTGTTTGCCGAGAAGGGGGGATGGTGAGTAATAAATTATCTTCTTTCCAGCATTGCGCCGGGGGGTTTGCATCTTTTGATAGCGGAAGATGAGTGTTTTGCAAAGCCGAATGGAAAGTGAGCGCTTCGGTGTGCGCTATTAAGTGGGGACGACGATGGGCTTGATGGTAGTTGTTTTCGTTTGTCACATTTAATGCTACCGGGCGTTGATTGATGGAGCCGCTTTCGCTGCTTCCTTCAAGGGCGAGGTAAAGCGTTATCACTAACGACATCGATGAGAGAGACAGACAGAGAGAGAGAGAGAGAGAGAGGCGCCAGTGGAAATGGTTGAATGGCCCCGCAGGCGAGGTAGCGAGCGTTTAAGATCTCAAAATTCATCGTAATGTCCGCAGCAATATTCTGATTTATTTAACCAATGGGGTACTGTGCGGTTGAATGCAGCATCGCTTGTTGTATACCGGAAGGTAGGACAAGGCCTCCACGACCACGCATTTCCCACATGTGTCTCATGAGATTGCCCAAGAACGCGACTTGCGGGGTGGGCACAATAAATCACTTGACGCTCTGAGACGGTATGAACGTGTCTGGCATAAACGTGTTGCGGGTCATGTGCGGGCTTCCTTGAGGGAAAGCTTCTAGGCACCAGAGCACCTAGACATCCATAGAAGGCCTTCAAGCCCCGTTCTTTGTTCTTCGGACCTGGACGTGGCATAAGAGAAGATTCTTACCGACCGTGGTCCGAGGCGCAGGGTTTCTCCATTGGACTATGAATTCCAGCACGTCACGGTGCCCCCCCCCCCTCGGTTAGGTCGTCAACAAATCAAAGGTCTGCGCACAGTGTGCCACAAATCGTTTGATATGCGCACTCGGTCGCTTCCGATGTTTTGATTTCCAGTGTGCACGTTATGATGTACGAGGCTGTCTGACGGCGTTGCGGTGTTGCTGAGCTACGGCACCACATGCATCAGCTGGCTTCATAGTAGGCTTTGTGCATTTGTAATGTTTTGCGGTGTTTGCGCAAGCTCTGCTGCATTTACTTCTGTTGACTTCTGTTTTATTTCCCCCAGCTGAGAGGAAACGCGACTCCTCAAGAATGTAAGAGTAGCCTGAAAGAATTCTACTTTCATCATCCAAAGGTAACTTGTCAAGTCAACTTCAAAGTGACTACGATTCGACGAATCCTTATGCCGGTAAGTTTTGCAAAGCAATTTTATTTCCTACTAACTAGCTGCCGCAAGCAGTAGCTGGAAATTGTTCTAAAGCATGCTTAAAGTTTTCCTTCCGTTTTGGTGTTTTATTTTTTAGGTTTGGTTTGGATGAAACGAAAGCAACGATGCTTAAATGAAGGTAATCTCTTATTAGTTTTTGTGTGATTGTGCTACGGAGTGGACCTTTTAGCTTGAACTTTTAGTGGCTGTAAGTTTGTTTCTGTCTTGTGTTGTGCTACTTTTTTTTATTAAAAGCTTTCGTTTTAATGATTACCTTGCGCATTCGGCTTCGGGACACAGCCAGTAACATTACCCAGTTTTTTGTTCAAAGAAATAATGCCAGCCTGAAAAGTAGCAAATATGAAAAACGAGAGAATAACTCAAAGTGTTGTTTGGTGTAATTACTTTTTCATGTACGTTACATTTTCTGTCACAATCGGATTCTTTTTTGTTTTTTTACAAACCACCAGGCGCATCCATTAGCCGGCAGCGTTTCATGTGCTTTCCTGCCATCGGAAAGTGCACCCAAGCAAAGAGCAAAAACTCGCACCCGAAACAAAGCAAAAGCTTACACAAAGCTGATGGATTGAGTGGGTGTTTTTTATTAATATTTTTTTCTTTTTCGCAGCATTAAGCGGATAAATAATGGAAAATCTGATTCCTTTTTTTTGAAAATCTGATAGGAATTAAAATGCCCCCCCCCGGGCCGGTGTGGTTCTGGAAAGTGGAAGCTGCGATTTTGGCAGCGTTTGATTTTAATTGAAAGCATCAAATTTCATACAATGCATCGGTGTGTGTGTGTGTGTGTGTGCTATTGACAGGTGGTAGTAAGTGGAAGACGACAAAAAAGTTATGAAATTGGTTCCATGAAATTGGTGTGTTTTTTAACAACACATTTCAACGTTACAGCTGATGGTATAGAAATGCATCAGCCAAATTGGTGTGTTTTAAAATGATTTAAGATTAAAAAAACAACACCCTGTTACAGTACTTTATAACGTTCCTGTGTCCAACAACACTACAACACTATTAATCATCAAAAGAGTAACACTCAAAACGGATGCAGCAATTACAGTGAACATCCCGCTTGGTGTACAGCCCGCTGCAAATAATGCATTGCACCGCTGCAGTGGTGACTTATGGTGCGATAAAGCCAGCAACACGCCGGACAGAATGATTTAGTGCGTTTATGTACGGTCATTTGGTTTTAGTGTGGTGCCCACCACTAAATCGGACAGAAACAAAAGCTAAACTTTCAGGTTCAACAGCAACAAAAAAAAACAGCCTAATCAATTGAGTGGAGTCGAGTCGATATTGTGTGGACAAAACTGGAGCCTATGTGTATGTGTCACTCGACTTTATCGCGCCCGAAGAATAATAACCAAAAAAAAAAGGCGCCACAGTAAACGCCCCAAAATGGCTTGCCTGTTGTTATTTGTGTGTCCTGTCTGTCCGTTTGCAATATTTTTCATTGCAGCTTTTATTGCAGCAGTTGATTTCGGTTTTGGGGGTTTTGCCCACTTTTGTTCTTTTTCGATGTACTTTTGAGTGTACAAAAACGGTCGCCCCACAGCCACTGCATAATAGCGCACCCACACCCCAAATGGTTGCCGAGTATCTATCATATTTTATGTTGAAGGCGGACGGAGGGCGACCATCCAAAAGATCAAGCTTAACAGGGACGTGTGCCTGCATGTGCCCCGTCTATCTGTCTATCTGATGCTGTCGGATGCTATTTTGTTGGCAATTGGGACAAAATATCCCCCCCCCCCTCCCCCCTGGAAAAGCCACTTACAGCGGAGCCGTCCGGTGGTGTACAACGTCAGCAGTAAGTATTGCTGCTTCTGCTGCTGTTCGCGCAGTGGTGCACGTGAGTGATATCGGGGTACTATTCGCCGGGAGTCTAAAAACAAAAAAAAAAGGGATTTTATTTTTATGTTGACTCGCACGTTTTGTGGCATCACCACGCAGACGGGGAACGGGACCAAACCTGTGCTACAGTTTCTTTTCTGCATTGTGTCATACGTGTGTACATGTGATTTTGTGTTTCGTTGCGCACCCGTCCACAAAACCTGTGAGCGCGGCTGTGTACCATATCAAGCTGCTTCGCCAAAAAACAAGGGCAGGGCAGGATGCGAGGGAAATTTATAGTTTTTTCCGAGACTCCCCTGGATTCGGGAGCAGCAGTAGCAGCAGCATCGACCCACGGACGGTGTTATTATTATGAATGCAACACGCCAAACACTCCGACCCGGGATGGTAGGTGCAATGCAATGGCTTTTATTTTATTTGCGTTTTTTGTGTTACGGAGAAAACGTCCCCGTTAGTTCCAGTGATAGGGAGATCACACACACACACACACACACACACACACACACACACAAAAACACAGTATTAAAACATCACGGATAGGCGAAACGCAACCAAATAAAAAAAAGGGAACGACTACTGATGACGAATGCCATTAATTTTTGGCTAGCAGCTCGTAAAATTTGAACAGTTCATGTGCGCGCCCGGTTCGTTTGCAACAGTAGTAGCGTCATCATCATCATCACCACCATCATCATCATCATCATCATCATCATCGGTGTGTGATCATGGTTATAAACATTAAATCTTTGTAGGTGTAGTTGGTTTTTCAGATTCGGAGTTGTCCTCTGAAGACTCTTTTGGCACAACGTGCATTACATGCAAGCGGACCCAACACACGCGAACCGACACGGCATTGTAGAAGGATTGTAGGCAGATTGTGGCAAAAGCACGTTTCGTGCAAATGGCCACGTCCGGGCGGGTACGGGTGGTTTTCATTTGGACCGCCGGAGAACTTTCGACCGCGAACTGCTCGCATGGGAGTTGGCGGTTATTGAGGTATTTTCGCTGCTTGTTGGCTTGCTGCTTGTGGTGTATTAGGTTTGCTGTGTGTCGGTGTGTGTGTGTGTGTATATGATTTTATTTGCTGTTGCATTGTTTTACTAATGTTTTGATGCTGTAAAAGTAGCATGATTGCCTTTTTTTGACGCAAATAATGATTTTATGTAGTTTTTTACTTCGAGTAGTAAAAGTAGCAATTAAGCTGAAAGCTTTTGCAAACAGTGTATGTTTTTTTAGAGACTTTAGCCTTTTTCCTTTTCCATTTACACGGTCCTCCCAGGACTATTTCCAGTATTTGTTTTTTGTTCCTAAAATTAATTGACATCGTCTCATTGAAAATCATTACAAAAGATGGAGAACCATACTGAAATTCAATGATTAATTTTGTTTCTTGGGCTTCTGGTTCTTCAAGTTGTTTATCTCAAAGAACCAATTGACTTTCATCTCGGAGAGATTTCACTGTAATACGTAAAGCTCCTTCAGATGTCTGGAAATTAATATTCACGATTTTTAGAATTTTCTCCCATGATGCTCAGCGTTAGAGCATGTTTCAATATGCTCAAGTCAAGGTATGGGAATATTTAGATTGAAAATTGATAAATTGAGGTAATTCAGTAGTAGTTTTCATTAAAAAAAATGCCCAATTCAACAAAGTTATCGTCGTTTTGTTCCACCTCATAACATCGCTCCAACCCAATGCATGTGGTCCAAAACTTCCATTTAATGTTCAAATAAATTGAAACTAAAGTGCCAAACTCGAAATCGCGCACCGTCCAAAAATCACCTCCAATCTGTGCCAATGCTTAATGTACCATCATCGCCCCCATTACATCACCCCAAAAGTCTTGTTTACACGGCACAGCACGGCCACAACTCCCCGCCGTCGTGTGCACGTAGCTTCGATAAAGTGTAATTTCCCGGTTTTAAAGGGCAATTAACAAGCCGTTACTACCCCTCGGCGCACTTCCTGAGCGAGGAAGGAAGATTTTCTCCACCACTAGCTTTAGTTAGCTTTGATAAAAGCGCCGTCAAGACATTGTCCCAGCTAAAGACTGATTTTGGGCGACGACGGTGACGACGACGAAAAACACGAAATATTGCATCGCTTGCGGTGTGTGTGTGTGTCCCTCTTATTTCCGTCCCATTTCCTGCACTTTGAACGCTGATCGAGTCCGCTCGGTCGAGAGTCGTCTTTTTAGTCGTCTTATCGACCCAGGATGTTCTAATATTTTGTAGCGCTGGTGATCGCTTTTTACGACGATACTTGGGGTGTCGGCTGCGCATCAAAAACAAACGGACCGAAGAAATGATGAGGCCATCGGTTTTTCGGATGCAAAACAGCGAAAAGCATCCGATTCGACTTCCTTCTCAACCAGCGAGGGACGTAATGTTGATGTGCAAAAAGGTAAAACAAAATACCCACCGCACGCAACGGGAGACACTGGCGACATTCGATGTTGCGCGCGATGTTTTGTGTAATAAAAACAAAAAAAAACACCTCCAGAGCGCACGCCATCCATCCAGCCTGGGGGCGTTTTTGCGCTGGTTCTCGTTTTAATGGGATCGTTTTTCGTTTTCGGTGGAGAGATTTTGCGTTTGAAGGATAATGGCACTACTAAGGGCGAGTGGGAGATTCCAAAGGGAGGGCGATACAGGCACTTCAAGAGTGCTTTTTGTTTGGAAATTGCCGAAGAAAAACAAGCCACGTGGCGGCATGAGATGGACTTGAGATGTTCTTTTGTGTCATGATGCTGCTTTTTTGTTTTGTTGGTTGCAGGAACAAAAATATAGACATTGTTGGAAGTTGCATAACTTTGTTGCAAAATTAACATAGCAACTGATTAAAAGTTAAGCTTCTCGCAAACAGTACACGTGCTACACGAGCTGGAGGAGCTTTTTTAACACGCATTGCTAAACACATCAATAAAGAGAGAAAGATAGAGAGAGAGAGAGAGAAAGATAGAGAGAGAGAGATGGGGGGGGGGAGGGAAAGGGGTTTCTCTAATTAGTGTTCGAAGACGATACACTTTGCCCTTTATTGTCTGAACGGTTCCAATGTTATTATCCCGATTTTCCCTCTAGCGCTCTCGTCTTGTGCTTGCGTTGTGCCAAAAGCTAAGGACATCAACGCCACAGCCAATAAAATGCTGCAGCCGTAAATAGACTCATTAAAATGTTGGCAACTACTAGCATCAAGCACCAAGCTCTCCAACCGAGAATCGATCGATCGATGCCACAACAAATGTGGTACTTCTTCGAGCGCTGAGCTGCCAAATGGTTACGGGTTTTCCTTCCCGAGACAAAGTTCGGTTAAGTACGCGCAACGTGCAATACAAGAAGCGGGCAAATGCTAGCCAAAGAAAGCTTCAGATCCACAGCAACAAAAAAAAAAGCCAAAGGTCCTGCCCAAGCATTAGGTGGTTTTGGGCGAGCGATACTGCCGGGCGGGCGCCGGGTGGCGATACGATTTTCGGTGGGCGTTAAGTGGTATTTTGTTTTTATTCGCTGCTGTCTCATCGGCGGTTCCACCTCCCAAACGTCCCATCAGAGGAACGTCCCATTGTGTGTTTCGACCGTAGTCACCGTGCAAGCAGCAGCCAAAAAAAAACCCACTTCATCTCAACCATTCATCGAGGATTGGGTGCAATGAAGCGGAGATTTAGGATGCGTCCGGAACGGATCCACCCTCTGTTTGTGTGTGTGTGTGTGCAAGCGTTTGTTTTCACGTTCGTTCTTTTATGACTCGCCGCCAGGCTGGATTGGTGGTGGTGGTGGTGGTGGTGGTGGTAGTGGTGAGGTACGTTCAAACCACTTGACCGGAAGTGTGGCTTCTTTCGAATCGCATACTGTCCAACAGGTCAGGCGCGAGAGGAGCCGTGCAGTGCAGAGAACCGATTTACAAGAGTTGTGTAGACCACAGCAGCAGCAGCAGCAGCAGCAGCAGCAGCAGTGCACAGCAAAAGGCAAACCGAGAGATGTTGGAGCTCAACCCCCGTTCCGAATTGGAGTGGTGAAAAAGTCCTATTTTAACTGCACACACACGCACACACTAGGACGTACTGCTTGCTCATCCTTCGAGGCTTTGAAACAAGCTTTCGGGGTTTTCGCTTCTCCTCGGAGGCTCTGGCTGGCCTCTGATCGTGTGCAGCAGGAATAAAGCGATCAATTCAACTGAGATAACATGATGCTCAATGGGAATGTATCTCTGTGTCAGTGTGTGTGTGTGTGTGTTTGTGCTTGCATTGGTGTTTTTGGATCATGAATTTGGTAATCGCTTTGGAGGGATTTTTTTTGGACTGTTGCCTTTTTGCGTCCATTCTGGATAGCATTTCATTCGGAATCGAAAACTATCATGTTTGGATGTGTGTGTGTGTGTTGACCGCAATCGTTGCCTTTCACAGTGCCAATCGATCGCGGTATGTAGGTTTGAGGTTGGGGCGATTGAATTGCAGCCAAATTCTGTGTGAAATGAATGAGGGAGCACAACAAAAAAAGGTTCGAAAGTTGCAAAAAGTCTTTCTGATTACGCAGCAGAACTGCTATTTTGAGTAATATCCATAGTTGAGCAGTTGAGAATTAAGTAATTGAAAAGTAGTTATTTTACGCGATGCTAACATGGGTTTGAGCTACTCTGAGAACACAATAGAGCTTTTTGTTGCTTACTTACGTAGCATTGTCTGCAGCTGGTGTTGTCCCAGGTGATAAATGGATGAGTATAGTACACTACCGCATCGCGTTCAATACTCATCCACACTATCTTATTTATAAAAAAAACTTGTTTCGACGTATTTTAGAAAATTTTAAACAAGAAGACAAATCTTATCAGATTATAAGGCAATTTACATTGTTATCTCAACACTTTTTGCAATAAAGACTCTTTAAAGTGATGAGATTAGCAATATGCACTTCAAAACAATTTAATTTACTATCGAGTTTGCTATTTAGCTGCTTCATTTAATTGACTAGCGGGTATGGCAAACGTTCCTGTCACTAGCTCAAGGGTCCCCGTATTAAACACTTTCTTTTGAACCCTTCTGCACTGAACGCTGAGCTAACACAACGCGCAAAGAACAATCCCTTCGCAGCAGCAGCAGCAGCAACAAAAAAACGGTTTCTAAATCCACCATGGAAGAGAAACCATGTTTCACCGAAACATAAACTGTCAGCTCAACGTTCTCTAATATCATGGACACTGAGCGAAAAACGTCACCATCCTCAACGGTTCTTCGTCCGTCCGTCCGTCCGTCCGTCCGTCCGTCGTCGTTGTCGTTGTCATCGTCAACTGACGTGCCTCACATGCTCATGGGCAGAGCTGCACTTACAATGCATTGTTGCCGTCCCTTTCCTCTCCCCTATCTCCTGGTGGGCGTATCAGGTTTAGGAGAAAAAGATAAAAATGTCTAAAGCCATCAGGAGATTCCTTTCAGGAGCAGTTGAAGCGTCTGTGCAATAGCGCGCTGCTGGTTTGAGTGATCGTCGCTTTTCCTCTCTTGCGACACTGTTTACGGAGGAATGTGTGCCCTGTCGAGGAGCATATTTTGTACGTAAGAAAGGATAAAAGCAATCAAAACCAGACCAAGCAAACGCACTGAGACGTCACACGGCGCTTGGTAGAGGTTATAATAGGAAAAGGAGGGTTATAAATGTCAGACTGTCCGTTCATTAAAATCTGCACTAATGTGCTTTTGAAACAGTATTGCTGTGAAAGCGAACGACAGCGCACAGGCGAGAAGATAAATGAGAATATTCCACCAAAAGTAACCGCCCCATGTAACAGGGTTTACTTTTCCATTTAATTAACATAAAACGCATCACGCAAACTGTACCGAGTTGATGTTGTACCAAAGGCAAAGAAGCGCTTGCCACAGCCAGCGTTTAATTATCGCGATCTTCGTCTCCGTCGCTGGCTGTGCTTTTGCTGTTGTCGTTGTTGTTGCTGCTGCTGCTGCAAAGGTGTAAATTACAATCGCAAATTTCACACCTCCCTTACCTTACGGAGCGCCGTTACAAATACATCTCGTTCGCGTAATTAAAGGATTACAAGTTCGGCATCTTCAGCGCAGAGAGGCGACACGAAGAGCGGGAGATAGAAAGAGTTTGACGTAGCATTGATGTTCTCGTCTTCATCTCCCATATTTGGAGGTTTGTTTGTCAAGCAGGGAGAACAAACAGATGCGGTGGAAATTATTCAACCCGCTTAGATAACAATAAACACAACCTCCAACCCCCAAAAGCCTGCATCACCATTTCAAAGGAAGCTTTCCAGCATCCGAAAGGGGGTACAAAAGCAATCTTTAACCCCGGCTTCAACACGTCAGGCTTTTGTGGCTGACTGAAGCTTTTGAAGTATGGACTGGTGTGTCTTTGCGCCTCCCTTTTGTAAATGAGTGGGTAAGCGTGTGAATCTTCATCCTTCATTGAAATGATCCACAGTGTGAATATACAGACACAAACATACAGAGCGGATGGTGTGAAATACGACGAGGACGTGCAGGAATCCTGAGCTCTTAACCGCTTATACACTTGCACAACACACTTTGTACGCAACAGCGGTTGTGTACGGCGTAATGCGATGCCGAGTTTTGCGATAACTCCTGGCGGAGGTGATGGTGTGGATTGCGCATTTGTTAACACACACACACACACACACACACACAGACACTTAGTCTTTTGTCAAAACCCTGGCAAAGGACTAGCCAAGGATACAAGGAAACGAAACACCGGCGGAAAGAGAGGGGACAAGGTTACGACTTCCGAAGGACGTAGCTCATAAATATCTTTTAATTAAAATGTAAAATAACAGTGCTCGTTTTGCACGACGCACTTTATGTGTCCCCCTTGTCGACTTGTGGGAGGTGGGTTGGTGTTTTGGTGTTTTGTTTTCGGTAGCGATGTACTTCCTTACCTGTATACCGTTACCGGATGGGAAGCTACTGATACCCACCACTCTCTAGCTTGATTCTTGCGCACGTACCCTAAATTGATTGGGCTTGACAGGGAGGATTGGCCGGCCACTCGATCATTTCACGGCGCTAGGGCTCCCGAGGGAAGATAAAAGATTATGCTGCAGCTACCTCTAACCCAAAGGGCAGAAGATCCTTTCTTAAAGCCTTGTCTCGTTAAGATGGACTTAAGCTGATAAGAGAAGAAGCAGAGCCCAACAGTTTAATCCAACCAACGAGGCATGTTTTTGTAATGATGGGATTTACCGAAAAGAATGACACTGTGGTGTACTTGAGAGAGGAGAGTTTGATGTTGGTCATTTCCAGCTGGATGTATTTGTTTTAATGGTAAATACATTCCATTAACCTTTTCAGGCAAATACACAAACAAAACAGGACCCAGGAAAGATTATCCGAGCTTGATTGGTCTGAGTCAGGAACAGAGTTGAACTCCCGTCGAGTGGTATACCATACTAACCGTTTAGCACACCACTACGAAGTGTGTTTACCATGGCAACGTAAAAAGCCCTTCTTACAGTCCGTGCAAGTATCAAAGCCCTATGCCCCAAGAGGAGCATTAAAACGGAAAACAAGTGAACGAATTGCAGGTGAATCAAACAATTGAGGTAAGTAAGCTCATAAAATTAAAACACCACCTAATACTTCCCCGTCCTCCTTTATTCCCTTCCTTGGACCTCCCCTCCCCTCCTCCCACCACCCAAGCACCCAGGGGTTGAAAGTAAATCGTTTCGATATCGTTTTACATTTATCTCACACGCTTGTAAAAATTCAATTTCCATTCCTGCAGTTATGGAAAATTCAATTACTTGCGTGCCTTGATTCTTGCCCCATGCATCGCATCTTACTGGCGCATGCTGCTGGCGGAGGAGCTGCATTACACTTCGGATAATAATTCCGCAGACGTATTGGGGTGTCTAGGAAAGTGTTCTCTCGCTCGGCCGAGCCGTAACCGTAGTGGTGTGTACGTGCAGCTGCTTGCTTGGATGATGGTTAAAAGGTAAAACAAATAGAGAGAAGTTCGAGTGCAGTGGAAAGCATGCATGGCAAGCAGCGCTGAGCACCACGGTGATGATAGTGCACAATTTATGGTAATAGTAACGACAGAGCTGGTGCGTTAAGTGAAGCGTACGTAAATGGGCCGAGCGTGCAAGCGTTCCCGTCTTGCGTTTTTAGTATGCAAGCGGAAAGATGTTTCTTTTTTGTTTATTTTGTAGAAAAGGGAGGATCGTGGAGTTTCTATGTTTTGCCACATAATGTACGAGCTGAGTTTCTTTTCATTTAAATTTAATTGAGTTGTTGAACAGAAAAATCGCAGAAAAATACGCATATAAATAATGTACTAGTTTAAAAATCAATAATCAAACAACACAACACGTCCTCAATCCATAAAAAGCCCTCTTCTGATTGGAAATCGATTATGGAATGACTGTAGATTTCCAATCGACTGCTCAATTTCAAATTCAATTGCGAAATGGCATCTTTGCCATATCGCCTCGTGTGCCTCGTGCAGGCCCTTTCCCTTCTCTCACGGAAGCTTCAGATGACGGTAGATGACAATGGTCGTTTTATGGATTGAATTGGAATGATACTCGGAAATGAAGCTGGTGACATTCTTTGGCTCATATTTGTCCTTCCCGTTCTGGCTCGCAACCCAGTTCTGCACGGTAAACCCCTTTTTCGCAAATGGAAACCCCGGAAGCGGGAGCTTCAGACATTTATGACAGACAGTGGCGTGTGTGTAGTGGTGTAATCGAGGGTAAGAAAAAGGACTCTTCCCGCTATTCCACACCGCCACGCTGGCCTTCCCGTCACTCAATCAAAAGGCATGTGTGGCGATGGAAATGGCGGCGTAGTTAGTGAAATGGTAGTGGCGGGAAAGACAATCCATTGCGCCTGGGCATTTAATAAAACCAACGACGGGAAAAGTCGACTTGCTGGTGTGCGAAACAGGGCTGGCCACACATGCCTTACATTCTACGGTGCATTCTGCTCCACTCCTGCCGAAGCATGTGCCGGAATGTGGCAATAAAATGTGCATCCTAATTTCAAGTACCGCTCGAGTGCGGGAGTGACAGCTGCTAAGGGCGAGGAGCAATGAAGGTAGCAGGGCAGGGCTAGGCTGTAATAAAAGGTATGTAAAATTATTTCAAACCGGTTGGAGTAGTCATGTTTGCTTTTGGGATCGGCATGTGGATATCATCTTTGTTTGAGGTTATGCTTCTAGCAGTTCCAACTGTAAGTGGTGATAAGAAGCACCTCACCATAGGGGCAGGATGATAGGGCACGGGAGGCGTAGGTTGAAAAGTTTTCCGTCCGGGCCTGGGATGATCTTTCGTGTTACATTCTTTATCTTTACCGCCCATGTTTCGTCCGGCCAAATGGTACACCGTAACCTGTTCGACCGGAGGAGGAGTGAGGATAGGTTTGACAGACATGGATTATTGTACGGGGGCTCACATGTGGGAAATTCAATCCTTTGGAAATGTGTGCATAGTTGCTGTAAGCCGTTGCTCCTACCATCTGGCGATTCATTTGTTTGATAGAAAGCATTTCCTGTTAACAGTTCGAAATATGTGTTCATTAAAGGTTTCAAATTGGAATTTAAGATTCTGTTTTATATTATAAAGAAGTACATAAAACAATGATACAATTGGAATATCAACAGAAGAATGTTTGAATGTTGTTTTGATAGGCAAATTGGACTCTGTTTAGCACGGCCTAGTGATCTGTTGGATAACCGTTCGTGCTCCTGCAAGGTATGATGGGCTCAATTTCCAACTAGATTGTTTCATAGTAGTAAGGAATTACTCTTGAATTACTAATACATGAAAACTTAGCAATGCTGTACACGGCTGGGATGATTGCGTAGGTCATTAGGCTAGGAAGAAGATGGTACTTGTCCAATTTAGCTGAAGGTCAGCTACTCGGAGCTCAAAGTTAAGTACACGCTCTTTATGAAAGTATAGAAAGGTGTTGATGAGGCCATTGTAGAGCTTTGATATTCTTGGCACGTCAGCAGAATTACTCCAGATAACACTGATTTTTATTGTAGAATTGTCATCCAAACAATGAGATGCATCAGTACCACTGGTGTGCTAGTGCTTCATACCCACTAGGAATTCGTTCACAATTAGATCATTTCAATCTGTAGTAAGGGAAATAACTCCGTAAATGGTAAAAACATGGAGAATGGTTTCACTCCGTAGGCTTCATACGCTCAATATAGTTCCGAACGCTCCAAGCACTCTGCACGTTTCACACCATCGCTGCACCAATGTTGTGATCGATGGATAGTATATTGAATCTACGTGTGCTTGTCGTAAGTTACAGCTCTCACATTGAACAGGAGGGAGCTCCTAGTGGCTCTGGCGCTCCATAAAAAAACACTAATTCGTACTCATTGGCATTCAATGATCTAACGCTATTGGCTCATTGTTGGAATCGTGCTCAAAATAAGAGGCCCTTGCTTGTGATCCATATAACAACCTAAACCCTTCGGGGACAATCACATGCGCGCTCAGTTTATCTCTTATAAGTTTCTTTATTCGAAACTAACAACTTTGATTGCTGCTGCCACTTCAAGGCACCAAACCAAACCGACTGACTTTTCGCGTCATATAGATGCAAATGTGGGCAATCTACTTGAACGGACGAATCTATTTCCGTCGGTTCCGGTTCCGGGCCGTCCACCCATTCTGGGTAAAGTTTTTTTTTCCAAACTAAACGCGCACACCCGTGACCCGGCATCCCGGCAAGATGAACAGTCAAACCAAATCCAATTTGTAGCCTGTCTGGTGGTGGTGATAAGGGAGAAAGTTTTCCCTCCCCCTACACTCATCCGCCCTTTCATCCATCATGGCGGTAGGACGAATTTGTCTCATCGTTTCGGTGCGGAGGTGTCCATTTTGTCGGTTTGGCAAACGGCGTCAAAGGCAGTGAACGAGGTGGTTCGGGTTAAGGTTGTTGTGTGTGAGTGTGTTTGACCGATGGGGTTGGTATGACCGGTACCCATTTGCGCGCCCATTCACACGAAGGGGGGAAGAAACTTCTTGCGGGGTTTTCCTCCCTTCTCTCTCTCTCTCTCTTTCTGAATTAATCGCATCAAACTCTCTCTTGCACTCCCCACGTTTTGTATGTGCACACCAGCGCACCACGGCGAAGGAAAAGTTTAACCGTATTAAACACCAACTGGCAGAAG
>KI920627.1:6463-21258 GCA_000473525.2 Anopheles melas | reverse complement strand
TCGATGCTATTTCCGATTACGTGCCCAGCTTAACACTACTTTCTCATATTCTCATATATTTGCGTTAAGAATGAGATCAGTCGGTGTTTAGATAGTCGAAACTGCGTTGAATTAGTTTTTAAAGGAGGCTTTGTTTTCAAGTTTTTCGTGTTGAAGAAAGATGAAATCATAAATCAAATATCCATGTTAATGTAATGTGTATGAAACAAGCAACAGAACTAGATCAAATTAAAAAAAAAAATGATAAGCATACGGTATGATTGCGGAGACAAGCATAATATAAACTGTAGAAAATGTTGAAATTATATGGAATAAAGGTTTTGAACATGATACCGAATGTAGAACTCATTAATACTCACTCATTCGGCGCTACAACCGCTTTGCGGTATTAGCGTGCCTTAAAAGTGTCCGAAACTGCTCACAGTCTCGCGCCTTCATCTTTCAATCTGTTATCCCGGCCTAAATGGGGGACGCCTCCTCAACTCATTTATAACTTCATTTTATTTGGTGAACTGCAGAATTATTTTATCTTACCGAACACCATGTGAATGTTCTTCGTTCGCTTTCGTGTAATAGTCTCTTTCGTGTACACCCAGGACGTTCTGCACAATGTTACAATTACTTTTCTTGCAAACTGTTTTATTTTCTGGAGCAGTGGCGTTGGATTATTGTTTGGACGTAGTTTCACGAATTTATTGAGTATGCAATGCGGATGTTCGCCAACGGACGATTAGAGGCTGTGCACCAAATGTACTACAGGCGCAACGACCAACGAGTTGTGTAGAAATTGGACCATTACGAAACGAATATGCTTTGCCAGGGAGCAATTGTTCGCAAATTAGAGCAGACACCTGCAGTCATTAAGAAGTTCATTTTAGATGTGCTTTACTGTTGCAAGAAATGTCTGACGCAAATGTTTTTCAGCGCTTCATGTTAATTTTTGTAATTAAATAAGTAATAGTTTATTACGTATAGTTAAATTAATTAAATAAGTATAGTTTATTACGAATAATCGAAAATTTGTTGTATGTTTTTCAATAAGGTTAAATTAGGTTCTATATTTTCATAGAACGAGTAAATACATTTTCTAAATTTAAAAACAGGAGCAATCTCATCGTAAAATCGTTGCACCACAATATTTTCTTAATGTTAATAGCAACCGGTTAAATTTCAGGAGGATTAAATAAATTATCTTATTTATTATAAGTGGCACGCAATCTACTTAACATCATGTACTATTAATCCCTTCTTGTTGAAAAAGCCGTACTAGGTTTTACTAGGGCCGTACTCAATGGATTGTTATGAAAGGTTTGCGTTTAAGAAAATATTTGAATTTCATCCTCAGAGGCTTTGAGCGGAATTCGTTTCCGCTATAAGTAACGTTCTCCAACTATTATTCATATTTAATTTCAGTTCTCATATTCCTACAACTTCCTCTAATGAGCACATGATGAACCATGGAACTTAATAGCCCTTTTTGATACCACGAGCAGAGTGATACAGGCTTGCAGCGTCCACATCAGCCTACACACCTCATTAAGATGTGTATTCTTCGAGTTGAAAGCTGATGCTGACGCTGAGCATGGACCTTCTCTGAATGTTGGATTTCTCAACATAAATATATTCCATGAACAAATTACACGCATTAGAACACATAGTGCACAGGCTCTTAATCATTCCTTTCTTCAACACACTAAAGAACGTTAAGGGGCATGATGTCATTTAGATCGAACAAAGAGCCATTACATGCTTTAAATATGTTTATGCATGCATATCAGTTTATGTAAAATGATTGCGCTACAAAATGGCATTATAAATGAATCAAAGTGATTGGATTTGCTTTGGAGCGTCGTAAATGGTTGCTAATTAACTTTACGTTAGCTGAGGTTTACCGACACGCTCGCCAGTAGACCAGATTGTATTCAGAATAAAAAGGTTAATTTGGTGCAATGTACGTACTTCCCATTAAAGCCATGATCACCATCTGGTGTCTGCAATTTGCGAGAATCCCTTACACGATTAATCCATCGTAAATTATAAGCAATCTACTTAGCAGTAGATAATTGATTTATTGCATTTTAATTAAGAGTTGTTACAGCTAAATTTACACACTAAGTGATATTAATGGATCGCATAAAATGCAGCAAGACCATTGCTATTTGTTGGTTTGTACGATTTTACATTACCGTTAACTGAAAGTTGGTTGACATGAATTGCTGTTGATTTGTCGTGAACTGTATGATTTTAATAGCAAAAACATGTGACATGTGACGAACGACTGAATCACTTTGGTCCTTAGAAGCATCCAATATCAGGTGATATGTTTTTTGATTATGATGCTTGTATGACTTTATAAAAGTAAATGTGGTTTTAGTTTTGTGTTGATTGCCTTTAAATTTTCAATTTCCAACTTAAATGTGTGGTTTACTCATATAAGGATTTTTATTCCGAAGTGGAGTAAGATTTTACTATTACTTACAATAATTACTATTTTCCTGACAATATATGAAACCCCAGTCTTAATTTTAATTGTTATTACTTGGTAAGAGTAACTGGAATAAGTCAATACTCTTTATTTCTTTTTTATAGCCTATTCACTTGTAACAAAGGTTGAATCAAGAAGTTAAATTATTCCTAAGATTTAGGCCATGACTATCACAGGTAAAGCGTTAATTATTATTGCAATTTACTGACCCGAACATTTAAGAGAAAAATTGGCTTAAGAAATGTTCAACGGCATAAACGATTTCCTTCTACTGATTAGTGTTTTGCTGTTCAGGAGTTTTCACGTCGAATGCAATTCATTGTTCAACGTTTTAGCTGCTAATTAGGATCAAACTAAAAGAAGTCATTTCAACACAGTGATTTGAATAAAAACTAGGAATGTGTTAGTTTTTGGCAGTGTCTTCAAGCAATAAAAGGCTTTCATTCATCCATTCAAACCTTTTATAAACGTATGTTAAAGGAAAGGATAAACTTGGAAACGTATGTTAAAAGAAAGAAACGTAATGGTTTATTTAACGGAACAACGTGTATTGAAAAACATTTTTGGATACCATCCAGTTGAACTTTTTGTATTGGCTACACATTTTGCTACACAATTAGTTCGTGTATCGAAAAGAGCTTGCGATAATAAACAGCCACTGGTGAAAATATACTGCAGATGATGAAAATCAGAAACATAAAAAGCTACATTGCAATGCCAAATCTATTAGGTGTGCCATTCAAAATAATAAACTCTTTAAATTTCTTTGGTGTGTTGGTTTTTTAGGTAAAATCCAAGCCAACTCAAGCGTGCTGACAAAAATCTTGACGTTTTGGCCTTTGTTTGTTTCACCCATAAAAGCTTCAAAAGACGATCGAAATACACCCCCTTTTTCATATGTTTTTCACGTCCAACTAGAACACTGAGAGTCACTCTGTAGCAAATCATTGATTGCGTGATAAAGTGCCGGTAGTAATATTAAGTATCTATAAGATATATTTCTTAATATATCTAAAATTTTTGGCTCATGTTTTTCGAGCATTCAATAAGTTATTGATCCAATGCCAAAAACTTTTGAAATCACATCATGTTATTAGGATATGCCTCGACCATTTAAGATTTTGTTACAGAATACGTGTCATTGATTAGTTTTCCAGCCAACGCGTTTCCTACACCGAAATCTCTAACGATAAGCTAGATTGAGCATGACAGCCGTGCCATGCGAGCACGTGTTTATGTCCTACATTTGAGACATGATTTGGATATAATCCATCGTATCGCCATCGCAACAGCACCATTTCAGTACGTGTTGGGAAAGGGTGAACGTGATTTACTGTTAAGATTCAAATAGCTTACACATTTGCTGAAATATTCACTATAAAAATGACATCCTGTTGTTTATACAAACGCAGTATTAAAAATTGATTGTATTCAGTATTTGACAAATTGTATGACTCAGAAGCTTGGCTGGTTAAGCTGGTTTTGCAACTCTATAGTAAAACAAGTTGGTGAAAAAGTAGTAAGAAAAATTGAGTTTGCTTTCATTTCATGGTTGAGTTATTTTATATTTATTAACAAGAAAAAATAGCTTCATTTCAAAACATAGGATGATCCAATCAACAAATGCATCGCAGAAGGTGTTCATAGTTCGGAAACATTTACTATTCGAGATCTGTATACGGCCTATCTAAAACATCGAATACGCTGAATAAAATGCTATTACGCCCTTCTGTCATGCAGCAAGCATTTGATTATTTGCGATGGGAATACATTCTTTTACAATTTTCTACATCTGGATCGGCTTATGACCTGCACGAGATTATTTTCTGATGTCATCCAATAGAAACGTATCCCATTGGCATATGATGGAGGAAACTAGTGTGATTATCATATAAATTGCATTTTTCCGATGTGATGCCACTGACGGTATGTCCGTTTGCGGGATTCAACTGACTCATTCATTCAACCGATCTTGTTTTAAAAATAATCTTTAAATACACGTGGAAAAAACTATCCTAGTTGAACAAAGGCTTTTAAAAAGCTTTTAAAAGCATTAATATTATACATAAATGGACCTAGTTTCTGACTTAAGTCTGACTGATATTAAGTGGTAAAATATACCTCTCGTTAATTGTATCACAATTCTGCAAAGCAATTACCATTAGCTGATAGTACAGTTAAAATGTCTGTAGGTGTGTGATATCAAATAAAGGGTCATTCAATTAAATTGAGCTGGAAACAAAGGCAGCTTTATTTATACAACTTAAAAAAAATGTATTTGAAAAAACAAAAGTTATTTAGTAAGAAACGTTAGTTCTTTAGCTAGTTTTATTCTTTTTTTTATTTTACGTAAATAGGTACATATTTGAATAACATCATGATAATACCAACATAAACGCAATTAAGATTGATAAATGTAATGTATGCGCGTAGCAACTTCATACCGCCTTCATATCAGAAATTGAATACAATTATGTCATTGATTCTATTGTTTTGAAATCCCCTTCCGCAAAATTGATTTGATTTGCACTATCATGAACCAATTGTTCCGCACATGCGGTTGTATACCATAAAGGCATGAAATTAAAACATCCGATGATTATGCACGCGAGCACAGGTACAACAATAGCATCATCATATATCGCCATATAAGACATCAACGTTTCATTTGGCACTGTTGTGCCTGTAAGCTAATTAACTGTTGAATCTTCTTCTTCTTCTTTGGCTCAACAACCGTTGTCGGTCAAGGCCTGCCTGCCTGTACCACTAGTGGGCTTTGGCTTTCAGTGACTAATTGATTTCCCCCCGTAGCAGGATAGTCAATCCTACGTATGGCGGCACGGTCTATTTGGGGATCGAACCCATGACGGGCATGTTGTTAAGTCGTACGAGTTGACGACTGTACTACAAGACCGGCTAACTGTTGAATATCATGTAGAAAATCGTCGGAAACGTTGTCAAATTCCATGTACATAGGATCAATTAAATTATTGGAACCGGTGATGTGTGATTGAGCAAATCGTGAAATAATAAAAGTTATAAAAAGGTTTGTTCCCGTTTTTAGAAACTAAATTAGGTTGGTGTTTAAACTTTCTTCAATAAGTGTTTAGATCTCCTTCGATAATGTTTCACCTGTCGTTAATTAGATGACCAGAAACGTGTATAATAACTTGGTTGAGATAGACTTGAAATAAATATGAGGAGGCTTTTTTTTTCAACCCAAACGATGCATTGATATCGTTCATAAGTGGTTTACTGATTGTTCAAAAGATTCTATTAAGGAGCAATAATACTTCTATCGATTCCGTTTCATGATGCGTGTGATGCAGAGCGATGAAAAAGCATTTGAAACAGACTCAAAATGGGTAAGATTAAGCTTTCTATGGGTGTTTGAAACCTTGAGGGTGCCTTGCGGGTGACACAATGCATATTCGAGGTAAAACAGTTTCATTGACTTAATCACGAAAGTGAATACTTTATTGTGAATTTACACGTCTTTGCGAATGTGAGAATGTCAGTTATACTTTTAAGCATGCATACCATTCTCATTAGCATAATTATTTTATGTTATGCTCTTAAAACAACGATGAATAAGAGTGTACCACACTAAAAAGAATGCTTCAGCATTCCATTGCATGAAACATAACAGCAGTCTACTATTGTTTGCATTCACCAGACGTTTTATTACTTTTATTCAAAACATATCTTACATATATTCCGTGTATTCCCCATCCAATGTAAGGGAGAAAGGGTAGGGCAACACCAGGGAGCCGACCAACTACCGGAAGAAACTTCTATGGGCTGACGCGTGGGCAAAGCGTTTAGGGTGCAACGTTTGTTTGGTGTTGTGTGATGCGTAACAACGTGCAATCGTGGAAAAAGTTTTCCATTTTTGCTTTCGAACTAGTAACCATCATAGCCCGTGTAGGGCCTTGTATATTTGGCCTGCTCTCCATTTTGTGATGCGTTGTGTTAATCGTAAACATTGTTCTTGCACTGGAACGATGGTGCAGTTTATGTGTGTGTGTGTATTTTTTTACCGGCCATTTTGTTTAGCTGTGTATATATTTTGTACTGTAAAATTTTGCACATATTGTTATTTTTGGTATGCAAGCTCGAAAGGTTCTTCAGGCATGCAGGTGAACTATTCAAACAATCGGGTATGGAAAAAGAAATCACAAAAAAATGTATACATCGGTGACTGCATTATTTTTAGTTTCGTTCGTTCGAAATCATCTAGATTTAGTAGAGGATAAAACCCTTCTCAAAAAGTGTTTCATCAGAACATTGTTGGTGATACATGATATTAATTAACAGCTGTTGGAAATAATGTTTTAAGTTTTGAAGATAAAGTGTTCAATATGAATTATTTATACTCTTCATTTTCAGTTATATAAATGCTAACATGGACGTAATGAAAATCTGTTATGGCGTTTCGCATCATAGGAATCATTTAAAATTTTCTGTTTGGTTTGTCTAACACAATTAAACGTATGTTTTGAATTTTAAATATATTATAAATGAATGAAACATAAAAAAAAACATTTTTTGTCGCACTAGTAACAATTTCCGGGCGAAACAACTTTTTTATCCTGATAAAGATATGCATACATATATCATCCTACTCATGATGATCCACTCCTTACCACTATGATAAAGGATTAGGCTTTAGCCTGAACCCTTTTGTGTTTCTGGTTTTGCTCAAGAGTATTCTTCCTGAATAGCAGGAATCAACAGCTTATCGCGTGCATCTTCTTCATACTCTACTGAGCTTCATAACATCCCACTTGAAACAAGCTTAAAATCTCGAATAGCAAAGCTTTGGAGTTGAGGTGTAAGGTAACATGCATTGGTCGATTTGGCTAGTCAAACTGGCTGTGAATTTCCCGTATATCGCCATGGAAAATGATGCGCTGAGAATAAATTTTCTCACGTGACAGGAACGTCCCATCCCAGCAGCTGCAGCATGCGAGGGACATGCGTACGTGTTGTTACCGGGGTGACAAATACGCTATCAACGGATCAGCATCTTACCTAGAATGTGTTGCTAGCATCAAACAACAAATCTGATCCCTTTGTTTCTCGTTGGACGGAACGGAAGATCACGCAGTTGCTGGCAATTTTCAAGTACTAAAAGGGGTAAAGCTAAACCCCTGTACGGAAAAAGAATTATAGTGCACTTCAGTTCCTAATATCAATATTTTACTCGTTTACTGCAACAAAAGTGACAAACATTTCCTTTTTCCGTACGCGCGTGGATATTTGAGTGAGATAAAATCGTATCCCTGTTTTAGTTCAGTGAACTATCAAATAAGCTTCACTTCTATGAACATATTCAAGCATCATCATATTTCCTAACAAAAACCCTAAGTCTAATTGCTCGAACGATCATTTACCTCACATTGTAATATAAACTTTATTTAATATGAAGCGCATATTCTACGAGCTTAACCAAATGTGACCTAACGTTAAACCTGTTCAATCACGTTCACGTTTGATCTCCAGTGCCTAGATCGCAGCAAAAAAACTGTCGTTGTAGCGACGAGACTTCCGATACAAAGCAAATGGTGATTGGATACAGCCACAGCCATCTTACATACACGTACTTAATGGAAAAACTTTGGCCGTTTATTTCGCTTCCTAGTTATCCCTGGCGTCTTTGTCGCTGTCGCTGTAGAAACTTTGGTGTGTGAGTGTGTGTGGAGGTCATAATTTTACCATCGTGATAATTTCCCCAACTTAATTGAGTTTTTATGGCTCATAGCGCATCATGATGCACTTCCCACATGCAGAAAACTGCACACAACATTGGAAATAATTTAGATTGATTCCACTTCATCGATCAATCACAATTTATTGTGAACTTAAATACTATAGTTTGTACATTACACAAGCCCTTCAAACATCACAAATTTGATTGTTGAAGTGATATGCATTCTTCATACAATCCCGCATGCCTGTCTTGCCTGTAAGTGCTCTCTTTTATGTGTTGCAAATTTGATATTTTCTTGAAGTATGCAAATGCAAATAGCAAAAAGGAGTCGATTTGTTTCCGGTTTACTATTTTTTACTTTCGTACTTACTATTACGGTCATTCAGTTTGTCATACTTGTTTGTGCAGTTCAGCCCATTGATGTTTGTACCTCTTTCCTTGAGGCTTAGGGTGCGAAATAGCACAAAAACCATACATTCTGTCACGAATCTATAGTTTTAAGAGCTCTATTACGGATATTGTAATGGTAAAACACGACTGCTAACTTGATTCGGGGTTGATATTTCCGCCAGGGAACATAAAACCATACGAAGGTTTACGAACTTTTCTTCATACTCTTGATAAAATTTACGACACCTTTGGTTATGCGAGCAGCTGCTGGGAGTAATTGGCTGGTTTATTTTCATTTTTCGTTTTACTACGCAATCAATCTTTTTGATATCTTAATTAAAATCAGTAGCAAAAGCATAGCTCTTTATAATCCAAAGTATGTGTTGATCAGTATTGGAAAAGAGTTTTCAGGTGAGAATAGCAAAAATTGGCATAAATCATACCCAAATTTGAGATTCATTCTGACTCATACATTCGCCATTTCTTCTTTGTGAAGAACAAGAAATAATCCGTTAATCCACCTCCATCCCAATACATATTCAAAGCAAACTTTAGCAAGCATCGGATATTGATTCCTTTCCTTCTGTCGATAGATCGCGGCAGCTCTCGACGTCAACACCTTTAGTCCGTCATTCTTTTCTTTCGTCATCTTTTTTTGTCATTCCGTTACACATAACTTTGCACCTCGCTGTATCACGATCAAATGAAACCCCGTTCACCCAGGAGTGAAAAACTCTTCCACTGATCGGTCGAAAAAGTCAGGGGCAAAGAAAATAAACGAGAAGCCTTTCGCTGTGTTATGCAAATCGGAAAATCATGTTCTGCAAGCGTAGAAGAAAGAACAGTGCTCGAATCCTTCCTACGCTTCCTTTTGTTGACTTTCGCACACTCTAATCCAAAGTCAAAAGCTATGTAAAATTTCATCGTACAAGTGTGATCCGTGGAAAATTTTGCAAAGCTCCCTTTTGTCTACATTAATTGAACTTTGGCGGATTTCCTTATGAAATCAGTTGATAATGCGGAGATGGTAGCGATTATGCTAATAAGGCTTGAGAGAAATCAGTTTCATTGGATAAAATGGAGCACATTTTTGTGTGATGCTCTGTTCAAATGCTTTTATTTCTTAGACCTTAAAAAATACTTACAAGATGTAGAAAAGCTGTAATTAAAAAAAACACTCAACGAATTTCATTTAAAATAAGCTTAACTAAACAAATTACCAAGAGAGTTACATCTTATAATTTAGTCATCAAAGTGTTGCATATCAAACGTAAAGTAGTTGATACATAAATGTAAGCCAAAAGATGTGCATAACGATCGAAGATACCTCATAATTACTTTTCGGTGAATCAACATGAACTAATATTGTACACCAGACCAAAACAATTTCGTTGCAAACCAGCACCATCTCTCGCCATCAAAGCTCTCTTCTCACAGCACTGAAGTTATCGCACTTGCTTTCGCTCTCAGCGCATGGATGCTGGACCTGAGCGGGAGCGCGTTTTAGTACAGCACGATGTATTTTCACTGGCGGCTACAATTTGTTTTGCGGAAGCCTTAGTAACCGAAGTAGACGCGTGGCATTGCGGGCACTAACGAGAAATGGAACGAAATATTAAAAAAAAATCATACTACATATTTTACGTCAGAAATTTTTTAAAACCTGATAAGCTATTAGAGCAATGTCGGTCTTCTCTGAAGGACGATGCCTTAATTTGTTCTGCTAGAGTGGGTGTTTTTTTGTTAAAGGAATATGGTGTTTATCACTGTCTAGACAAGTCAGGTAGTTCGGACGTGATTCAACAGCAAAGCGTGTAGTGAGTGAAAGATATTGCAATTGATTGTGAAAACAGAAGTTAATTTTAAATAATCTCTATTATGATTTATTTTTTGTGACACATGCTGATAGTATGAAACCAGTAAAATGTATGTAAAAATATCTAGTCACTACAATAACAAAAACAAACCCATACAGTGAGCCACACTATTTCGCACCACACATAAATCCCTTTCCTATGTGGTTTGATTACATTCCACTTAGTACACCATAACTCATCACACCTCGAACAGCCCTAGTTACAGCAAACGTGGTGGGAAAAACGGCGCGGCGAGAAAGTTTTCGAGGCCGAAAGTCTATGGGGATGGATGGAAACTTTGGCACTGCTCTGGTTGTGTTAATTGGTGAAGTGATTTGCCGCAGCGTGGAAAGTTTTCCACCAATAGGAAACTGTTTTTAACTGGCGAATGGCAGCCATTCGCGGCAAGAGCACCGGATCCCATGAGGATTGAGTTAATTGAATTTTATTGAATTGGAACCGTCGCGCTGGGAACGATAACAAGGAAGCATGTAGGCCGAGTTCTGAGGTGTTTTTCTATGTTCGAGGATATGTTTTTTTTTTCAATTCGCTTGTATACATAGTAAAACCAAAATCGTAATATTGATTGTATTGCTATCTTTTGCAACCATTTACAGTGACTATCATTCACAGAACGGTGATCATAAACAAGTGCTGTTGTTGGAATGTAGCTCTCCATTCACTAAGAGCTATTAGTACAGTTAATAGTACAGGCGTGACGTAGTAAAAAGAGCATAAATTAGTAACCCTCAATCTTCATTCAAGACCCACTCCAGGTCTTGTTTTTCCTGTCCACTTTACACAAAATTGTGTTGCGTAAAACAAGTAACATTCACTTAGCTCCGTGCAGTACCAGTGAACAGCCAAAAGAGAAGTGAAGCAACAAAACGGTCAATCATTATGGAATTGATCACGAGCAAGAATGTTAACAAAATGACCAGCTGGTCAACTAACAGAGCCCATCGTGCCATTAATAGCTCGGGCAGAAATAGAGTCGGTAATTACACAGACATTAACTACCGATGTACTTCTGCTGCCTCGGTCACGTAGAATAATCGCCAAAATGCCCCACGGACGCACCCCTAGCACAGCGGTAAGTGAACACATTTTCTTTTATGTCTTTGTTTGTGCTTCGCTTTCTCCACTCAAAAGGAACCAGCAACAGCAAGGGAACATTTCTCACAAGCAGGGCTCACAGCTCACCCTACTACTTGGCGTTACGAGAACAAGGGACATTACCGATCTGTCAACTGATCTGTTGGAATGACGAATGAATAGCAGATGATTTTCGTCACCACCACCATCCGTAACAACATAATGCTCGGCGGCAGGGAAGCGCCTTCTTCCAATGTACGCATTTTGGCACGGCAAAACTGGCTATCCCTGCTGGCTAAGACATTCTTTCCGTGGGCTCGCTTTCGGCCACAATCGGGGTCGCCGTGATTTATGTGCCTCACCCTTCGAATTAGTCCCGGTTTAAGTTCCCGGCCGTGTATCCCTGATTGCCGTGGATAGTGGTAAGGAATGTGGGCTGCTATCTCTCCTTGCCAATCGGCTTTTGCGCACCATTCTAAAGCAAAAGCAGCTTTATTGTTGTAATGCTCGTTGAATTTTTGTTCGTCTTCAGTTTGCTTTTAAGCTAGCCTGTGAAGGACGCACGCCCACACAGGCTATTTTCATGTATCATTTGGGTTATCCGTTGTCCTACCTTCATCCATCAAAAGTGGCTCACATTTTCGGTGGTGGTGGTGGTTGGGGTTGCTTTCTGGGCAAATTGGAAGGTCATGACAAACTACTGCAATGGGCATAATAGTGATGATGGCGATGATTGCGATGGTTTACAATTGCAGCAGAATTTCAACGAGGGATAAGAGAATCGTTTGAAAGGAAGACAAATTTCCTGAGACGAAAATTACCATGACAGGACTTTACCTAGCTAAAAGAGTATTATTCTGTTAATGGTGTCTATTCTTGGAAGATTGAAAAATATAGACTTGCCACATGTTGATTGCTACGGTTCCATCGCTCCGGTTCAAGCCACCAATATAGGGATGAGTTTTCCCAAGTGTTTATGCTTCTAGTTTATCTTTTTAGTTTAAGAACATCAGTAACCTATAACATGTAAAACGTAGGAAAGATAATTAACTTTAAGAAGCAATCATGCTGCCTTTACTGCCTTTTGAAACGGCTTAACCTACCTGTTACATCACACAATAAATGACGAATAAACAGGTTTCATGTCCATAACAAACAGCACCTACAGTTGCGGCACAGTGAATCGTCAAAACTGAAGCACGTAACTGAGCGTAAAAACAATTTCCAATGAAATGCTTTTTGTCATGCTTAAGGCAAAACAATAATTCCTTCCACATGGCGAGTAAGGTTTTTGCTGCTTTTGTTTGCTTGCAATTGATCGTCCCTGTTGTTCATCTTCTTTGTGTGACAGCCACTTCACCCTAGCAACAACCGGCAAGTCCACACAAGCCAATGGAACTACGCCCACGTGTAGCAAACTCTAAGAATATTTCATAAACTAGTTTCATTTCAACCTACTTGGAAATTGGAACGCAATCTCAACAAATCACCTTCAATTAGATGACGCTACTGTTGGCAGCAACGTCCATCGGTCGGTGTTGTTTGTGAACATTGCTCTACAGCGAAAAATTTGATCACCATGCAAGCACACGTGCGAACAGCGTTTAGTCATGTGAAAGAAGAATATTGTTCCGCCGATGAGATGCTCTCAACGCTTCCGTCTCCCTAGAGCCATAATGGTTGTTATGGAGTAGACGGCTATGCACAAGGAAAGGTTCTTTTTGAGCTCACTGGCTTCATAGTTGCATAGGTCAGTAGCTACTTGTTGGCCAGTCTTTTGTGGGGGAAGGGCAGCGTTGGGCTGAAGGCTAACAATTTAAATTGCTTATATCACGTACATAAGTGAAACCCATCTATATGATGGTACTCTTCAAGATTTCCTGTTTGTAACGTGCGTTTTGTAAACATGAAATTGTTTCAACTAACTAACGTTTTATGACCTATGATCGGGTTCTTAAATCATTAAGCTGATTGTTTTTCAGACAAAGCATCCAATTATTTTTATTGATTTCTTTTCATTGCTATTCCCGAGCCAGAGATTGTACGAGCAATTTTTAAATTGGTTTGGTTTGGTTTCTGAAGATTCATAGCAGTGGCTTATGTTATTTTCAATCAGGTTTCTAATTGTTTGTTCAATATTTAATCCATTGAGCTGTCGGTCATGTTTGTGCAGCACCGATTAATTGAAAAAGTGTTACTTCAGATGCTTGCATTGAAATACATCCTTTACGTTGATAAATCAGCGTGTCTATTTAGTCTGATTCTCAAATCATTGGAAGTTTTATTTAATAAATCAGGACAATTTGAGTCGTAATAAAATAATATGTGCAATATATTTAAATGTTATGGGTACGCTCAGCAAATCAATAATTAAATCATAATGAAAACTTAAATAAACGTTGCGAACGACACAAGAATAACTAGAAAATCTTCAACTCTGATCATGCGTTCGAAAACGTAATGCAATGAACCAACGAAGAAAAACAATACACTTACGAGAACAACGATATTTTGAGACAATAAAACAATGAGACACCCTTTGAGAGAGCATCTGCTTCCCTGCAAGCACATGGCTTTGCAAGAAAACGAAATTTAATTTAAACCTCCCATGTTTTGTTCTAATTGAATAACAAACACATAGAGGACAGAGTCTTTGGGATTACCATACAGGCGCAGTTATGCAAGCGATCTGCTATGTACTTCCTTTTTTTTCTTTCGTGCAGGGTATTCTGCATTGAAAATAAACAGATTTAGTTATGAAATGAGTTTGGTAAAAGATATTAATTTCACAAACAATTTCATGGATGCAAAGAAAGGCTTGCTGGTCGACAATAAAACAAATATCAGCCACTTTAAGAAATAGTTTCAGCATGCCGATGACTCCCTCATATCGCTACTGTAAATCCTATATTATAATTCAATAACAATCCCGCCCAATATCTTCAGCAGCTTTACACGAACAGTTAATGGCATGCAGATCGCGCTAATCAAGCTGCCAAATTACGCACAGCCGTCAATCGATAAAATCGATCCAATCGGCTGCACTACGCGAAAGCCTCCCGGGAGACATCCAATATTGTTTTATCAGTGCGTTATGTGGAGTGATGGTGGCTTTTTGATGTTGTTGATGACATTGCCGACAGCATCCACCGCTTCCAGAATACGGCGACCGTGGGTGAGAGAAACGCGATTGCGATAATAAGATTATGTATTACCACTGCAGCTCGTACAACGAGTTTCTAACATTCTGAATATG